>JBAMJV010009373.1:0-16234 GCA_037951105.1 Echinarachnius parma
CGAATGCCCCGACAAATTTACTTTTATTTCCCGTTTAAAAACACATCAAATATTAATACATCTATTTACAATGCAAACGGCTGGATGATCCATTGGCAGAAATGCCAACATTGCACTATGTGCCCCGTTGCATAAAACACTTGCAATCGCTGTAAGTGTCCAGTTATTGTAACTAAACCGAAGTTACACAAAAAGTATCTTACCCCCTAAGCAATTGCCCATAATTTCATAACCGATAATTGTTCATAAGAGATATTCATCACTTTCTGGCTGAATGAGCACAGATTAAAGACAAAATGGCCCAATTCAAAAAGTCACAAGGTATTGCGCGTGCCTGTACATTGTTGTGAAACAATGCTGTTTGATATTCCATTCATTTTGATTTTGTTATGGCACATGTGGTAAAATGCATTACAGTAATTGCAATTGTAAAACTGTATGAATTGTTTGATTATACCTTGAAGTGTTTCCAGGTAGAGTTCACCAAATACCTGGAAGAAGGACCTGTAGAAGACCCCTTGGATGACTTCATCGATGTTGTTGTAGTTCGGGTACAGGATGGCCTGAGATGCGATGCCGTATGACAAGAGAAACACGGCCAGGATACCGATGAAAAGGCCAAGATCGTACATCTGTTAACAACAAAAGTAGAAGTATATTATGGATACATATGTACAACTAAGGTCCACCCATTCGTCAACTAGACATTTAAATCCGTGACTTATGAAAAAAAAACATATTTAAATAAATGTTTAAAAAATATTTATATCCGTCCAGAACTTCCCAACATTACTCAAACAATCAAATATATATAATGTATTACACATTTGGAATAGCTAACTAAAATGTTTGATACATTACCATCTTGCCGATCATAAGCAGCTTTGGAGCGACTTTCTGTAATCCTAAGAAAGCCTGCAACACTCGGACAAAGAACGACATAAGACTGAAACACATGACGATGCGAGCTCCTCCGAGAGTTGCCGGGAACAGCCGAAGAACGAAACCAATCCCGAATAAGGTCAGACTCGCCAGATCAATCCTGTTCCACACATTGTCGATCCATGCAGCGATCTTCCCGCAGCCCTTTTTCCCTTCAACTTCAATGATCTATACGAAAACATGACATTCCTTTATTAAACATATTATGGAATGAAAAGTAAATTGTGAAATTTGTGGGTTGATTATGGTGAGCAATGCACGACAATAATTTGCAGTGGTATTGTATTGGGACTAGTTGAATATCGCCCATTAAAATGTCAACGCTTAGTTTAATCTGAAATTTGACTCCAATTTTTAAAAATAAGTAAGTTTAGATCTAGATCTAGATCGCTTTCTCCATACCTTACATGAAAATAGACACCAACATTGTACAAAGCTACCAACTATAACAATACAATACATATTTACACCAAACAAAAATATTTTGGTGGCTCTAGACATGTTTCCATAAAATGTGGATCAAAGGTAAGGTGCATGTAATTTTGCAACCACACATCATTGAATTTCAAAAATCGTTGTTTCACGTGTCAGCCCTACCAGATAATGTATAGGCATACATAATGCAAACACTACTTCTTAGAATAATAGTTCATTAAAGTAAATCTTAAATGGAAAAGGCACAAAGTACCTGTATTATTTCTTCAAATAAGAAGGCTGCAACCCAAATGATCAAGACCCACTCAGCAAAGGAGATGGTTTCATGGAAGCTGATGAGCATGACATAGCTGAAGAGGAACAAGAAGGGCAACGTATGCCATCTGCGGAGAAGTATCAAGGAGATAGAAAATGCAATATTTTTCCATTTTTTGTTATTTACTCCTGAGTATGACATTTTTCTCGGACACACGGTGTTAACGAACTTATGTTTTGTTTATATAATAACCATTCATATGATATAGATTTTCCAGATCAAATTCGTCAAAACAGCAGCCAAACGATTCGATCATTCAAATTAGCACGAAATTGACTCACGATTGGGATCATCACATTTGACTAACTAAAATGGTCATTCAATTTAACTTTTACAGCACGCGATCGGAAATTCCGGCCAATTAAGTAAGATTAAAAAGGAGCATCCAATTTTTAAAGAACGCTTAAAGAGCATCCAATTTAGAGCGGACAATTTTGTCGTGGGCAGTCGGGCATTCAAATTCGTCAATTGGCGAGCAATTGTAAAATGTGTGCATTGTAATTCGTCATGGGGCGTATGTACATTAAATGAGAAAAAATAAAGAGGGCGGGATGTTGAATTAAATATATGAAACCAAACAGAAGTATCAACATCATGAATAATGATGAAATTGATAGATCAATTGAATGCAGATTAGATATATAAACTTTTATTGAAATACAAATTGTTGAATTTATTGAGATTATATTGCTTATGAAAATCAAGGTGATTTCCATGCACAATGTCTACTTATCATGCTTATGGGGAATATAATTATGTCTTTGAATTAGCACAGTAGTATGTGAAACTTCATTTTGGATAAATACACATTGAGAACAAATGCAAAAATTATATGAATATTTATATACCAAACCAATTGAAGGAAATCAAGTGCCTATAAACGAATTTGTATGTTGATTGAGGTACAAATTTCTTGCTCTTCATTACCTGCGCGAAATTTAATGACGATTGTGCAGTGTTAATTTGACCGATAAAAAACAATTTTAATAAACAGGAGTACAAAATCAAATGCTATTAACGAATTTGAATGCGCTTAAAGTGAAAATGAATATAGCAAGCAGCACTTTAAGAAATCGCTCTAATTGTAATGATCGAATCGTCAGATTTGCTGCTGTTTGACGAATTTGACCGGGAAAACCTATATTAACATATTATATTACGGTAATTAAGTAGGTATTGAAAACTAAACAAACAAACCCGATATATTGTATACATTACAAGTGTATAGAACCATGGTCCTTTAGTAAAAGCGATTGTACTCGATACTAAGAAACGGCGAGCCTATTGAATTAATTCAGAATTAAATTAATCAATCTACCAACCATATGAAGCCTGAACTTCACCAGTGGAGACGTGTAGAACCAAATCAAGGGTGACACGAAGTTCTTCACTCTGCTGTAAATGAAACATAATATAATCACATTACCGGTTAGCAAAATGTTAAAACTAATTAAAAGCCGGGGTCATAATGCCCCCATCCGCAAATTTAACAAAGCTGGTTGTACATACCATGCATACGAAGCCGAGAGAGGATTATTTTGTTTTTGCATGTCAGCCTTTTCCCTTACAAGATCATTGTTTATCAGACTCTATCTGAGCAAGTTATTTAATGAATGTATTATTTATAACAAACCAAGATTTAACATACATTTATATTAAGTAGAGCAGTTTAAAGGGATAGTTGAGTTCTGGTATTAAAGGAGAGTACAGTTTTGGTGAAACTGAATTTTAGTAACCAAAACCTGCATCATTACATTACAAACTAATAGTTATAACTAGAAAGGAACACAAAATTACAAATGACGTAGTAAAGATCATGTTATCATTCAAAAGAGCCGTTAAAGCGTAAGAGGGCGCTCTCTAAACACTCATCGGTTTCAACCATTTTGAATAAAATATTGTGCATGTGTCATGCTTTGTTGAAATAGTGATTAGATAGAGAAATAACCAATAACTATTTAAATACCTATTTTGTAACTTTTTGAAAAGAGGAAGCATTTTTTTGAATTTGTAACGGCTGGTTCAAAATTCTCTAATAAACCTGGGGCCCCAGGTTTATTACAAATTGTTATATTTATGGATATTTCAGCCGTCTCTGAACCGATTTTGATCAAACAAAGATGATTTTATTATTTAAATATTATGCTCTTTCAAATTTTACACTCAGTCTTTCATTACCTCACAAACAAAATAAGTAGTCTAGCGCCCTCTCTACCAAAACTCAACTATCCCTTTAACAATTCAAATGATGATAACAGAGCTCGAAAATTACTAGTTGAGGCTACCCATTTAACCCTATCGAGCCCAATGATTATTATTTCAGTCGCCAGTTTTTGTGACTTTCCTACAATCCTAATGCAACGTCATCGTTTTTTGTATTACCCCTTTTTTATTCCGAAGTTTCTTTTCAGTTTTTAGCAATAAAGGGACTTAGTAACATTGTCCAAAGCCTCAAAATCCAATTGAAATTTTAGCGGTTCCCTCATACCTTGTTGTATTCTTCAGCTCCACTCTTGTGCTCCTGTGACCAGTTTTGATGTCTTTGCGGCCCGTGGAATCGCTGATCTCCGAAATAGCGGAGGGAGAATAAGATGATGATGATGATGTATTCGTATTAACAATAAAAGCATGGGACAGGTTTTGGTTTTTCAAATTCCCTTTCGTTAAAAAGATATTTACGATTGAAGTGTTCAGGATGTTGAATTATCCACAATACCGTGTACAAAGTGAGTGCAATAAGTGAATATTACATTGCATGTTTGCCCATTACTCGGCCATATAACGTCCATTTAAAGGGAAAGTTGAGTTTTGGTAGAGAGGGCGCTAGACTACTTAATTGGTTTGTGAGGTAATGAAAAACTGAGTGTAAAATTTGAAAGAGCATAATATTTAAACAATAAAATCATCTTTGTTTGATCAAAATCGGTTCAGAAACGGCTGAAATATCCATAAATATAACAATTTGTAATAAACCCGGGGCCCCGGGTTTATTAGAGAATTTTGAACCAGCCGTTAAAGATTCAAAAAAATGCTACCTCTTTTCAAAAAAGTTACAAAATAGGTATTTAAATAGTTGTTGGTTATTTCTCTATCTAATCACTATTTCAACAAAGCATCACATGCACAATATTTTATTCAAAATGGTTGAAACCGATGAGTGATTAGAGAGCGCCCTCTTACGTTTTAACGGCTCTTTTTGAATGATAACATGATCTTTACTACGTCATTTGTAATTTGGTGTTCCTTTCTAGTTATAACTATTAGTTTGTAATGTAATGATGCAGGTTTTGGTTACTAAAATTCAGTTTCACTAAAACTGTACTCTCCTTACCAGAACTCAACTATCCCTTTAACTTAACATTTTCACACATAACGCCCAGTGGACATATCAGATAACAACGATATACATTGTATCAACCACTCATCACCTTTTGCACACGTGAACAAAATGACTTGATCCCTTTAAGCATACGTCTAATTTATAGGTATATATTATTATCATTTATTAACAAGTAAGTTTAAAATAACACTGTTACGCGTGTTCTAAGCGAGTCATTCATAATCTTAAATTCATACTACATTTGAGTATCTTAGAGGGAGATATTTCTATAAAACATTGTATACTTACCTCGACTTTATGCTTTTCTTAGACCCAGCATCCTGAATGGCAAATGATAAAACAGAGGGCACGTAAAATTGTCCACTATTGATGTTTGGAAGGCATTAAACAAAAAATACAATCACAAAGAGGAGGATTTTGGACGTTTATTCCAATAAGTTGTTAATTAAACTTAAAAATAAGGTGATATTTGATCATGATATTCGGGAAATAATGAGTTCATGTGGCCGAGGCCCATGCATGCGCATAAAAAAGCAACTCCTCTCAAAATTGTCCTGTGAAATCAGGTTTGAAGTTAAAAACAAAAATTGTAAAAACTTGAAAATAGTGTCACAAGCCGTCGGAAACAGAGACTCCGGATGGTTTTAAGTCTATCATTAGGATTGAACCCAAGTACTTTCTAGACCACGGTGGTCCCTACTACTAAATAGTGCACTTTACGTACCACCCTAAACGGGACGATATAGGCGGCCAGCGGGAAGATCGTTGCCAGCCAGACCTAAGTAAAGAGTGGATGAAATATTAATAAACAACAAAATATTGTCACAATATACTTGTGTGCATTGTTTATTGTATAAGGCATATATTTGTATGTATGAGATACCCAACATTGCCCAATATAACATTTAATAAATGTTGTGAATAGTTTTATTATAACGTATACGTTATAATCCAGTAATCCAGAGAAAATATTGTTTTAAAACGTTCGTTCGTTTCGGAAGAAAGAAACGTTGGTATAATCCATACACTTTATTGATGAAATTCTGATTTGAAAAAAAATGCACAAAGATGCAATATATCAATATATCTAGATAAGTATCTGAGTATTTGGCATAAATATTTTACCCGCCAAGTTCCGATTCTGGTAGCCAGATGGCCACACCACATTTCTTCGAGCACTCGCTGCACGCTATTCAAAGATGAGAACTTGAGGTCTTTGGGCCCGTTCAAGCCAACCTCAATACATGACAAACCGCCCCAGTTATCCCGCTTATCGGTGAGAAGGTCCGCAGTTTTCTGTTCGTTGTCATCATCGCATTCCTCTATAACACCTACCGCCATATCCTCCAGTTCTCTGAGGGATAAAATAAGAGCAGTGAAGAAAATAAAACAAATCCCCACGCACCATAGTCATGATAGTGTTCAACAGAAGGTAACTTACCCGGAATTGTTATGGGGAAACAAATATATGGCATTACAAGAATCACGTAGATATGCCGACAACTTATATAATCAACAGAGCTTGCTATAAAACGGCGGTCCTGTCTCATACGTATTTCTTTCTTCTTCAAAATCATATTATTCTTAAAATGATGAGTCGATTTATAGTTGAGGCCCCGCTCAGTTTACTTTTAGCATGTATAGGGTAATTTGTTTAACGTGTAATCATTTTTAGTCTTATAAGGTAGTTTTGCTTTTATAAATGTGTCAAAGTAATTAAAACATTAATGTATTATATTTTCTTTGGGGACCTTGCTCTAACTAGCCCGGCTTCTTTAAGGTCTCCTCTTTCTTTCATGACTTGTTTAGAGGAACACCTTTAGGTTGTATATTAAATAAATATTGCACTTCAAATTATGCTTATGTTCTTCCTGTTACTTATTTTTTGATATCCTATGTACAAAATGTTTTGTGAAAGAAGGAAATAACTGCACATTGAACCTTGAACCTTGAGATTGGCCATACCCATGATACGTCGTGCACAATGATTAGTTAAAAATTACCAGTGTTGTAACATTTTTAAGTAACCATAAACATATGGACGATTATTGTATTCGCACAATCATATTAAAAAGCTATAGCATTAGTTCACCTGTTTTTCCCCGTTATCCTCCTTTCCCAATTACGATACAATATGTCCGGGTTGTACCAGCAATCATTGCGGGCACAATTCGTCACGAAATGGACGTATAACAATACATTCGAAACCCTTTTCATAATTACACTCTAAAATAGTAAGGACCACCCTCCATCTTAATCGGAAGAGTGTCAGATCAAATAAATATGAATTTATCAACCCTTCGTCCGTTCTTGCACATTATGGGTCCCTTTAAACGTACTCCGCCGTCTTGAACAAGGATGCACACTCGTCTGGGTATCTTGTGAAGTTCTTATTGACCATCTCCTTGAGGATATCGGTGGCTATCAATGCTGCAGCTATGGGCTCTTTGCCCCTTCTCCAGAACACCTTGGCCATTTTAAGATGATCCTGAAGCACTGCGTACATGAAGAGCTTCTGGAAAGGTTCCGCTACAGTGTCATCTTCCTTCTTCTTCTCTATGTTGTAATCGATTAGCCCTGCATTACAAATGTACATACGTACGAAATTGTTGGTGACTTATGATCGATATCTCTTTGCTGTAATCGATTAGCCCTGCATTATACATACGGGCAACTCCAGCGTCACGGACATTACAAATAGACAGTATTTTCATGACTTTCCAATGCCACTACTAATTCATACCTCTACCTAATGTCTAACTTTTATTTTGATTACAAAGCAATAGCCTGGTTAAGTATGCCAAAAAAGTTTCAGAACATTTATCTAATTCGTTGCTGAGTAATTCTGCAAAATGTGCGCCGTCACGGACATTACATTGTTTGGACATGACTTTTTGCATCCATATACATCTTTGCGAAAATCTGTGAGTTCTGAGACCTCACAAAGGTGATTTAGGTATTCAATTATAGACAAGGCAATTATGATGAATTGAATCCAAGTTGGATTTTGCGAAACGGGCCAGGTATATGTGATCTAGACAACAAAACGTTGCGTCACGGACATTACACTTTTCAGCGTCACGGACATTACAGTTTGTCCGGAGGATTTGATTAATTAAACATTATACTTTAGAGCACTCAAAAGACTGAAATTTTAATCTGTAAAGGTACTTTGATTATCAGTCATCAAATTTGGTGCCTTAAAATAAGAATACCCGAAAATTTGGAAAATATAAGGATTTTCCTGAAATTTGCACAGGTAATCCCATGTGTGGAGTTTCATGTATGGTTTCCGTTTCTCCTCTAAGGAGACACCCGAGAATTAAAAAAATCATGTGAACTGAAAGATATAATCATAGGATCATGTTGTATGGAAAAAATAATCCAGAAAAAATCAATAGGATTTGAAATAGAGCCAATTGTTTTTTGAGTTCATGTCCACTTTTTCGTGGAATTGCCCTTACGTATATACAAAACGATAGGTACCCCAAAATGGTTGATACATGATCGATGAAATATTGTTTGTGATCGATAAGCCCTGCATTACACATTGTACGAAATGATTGGTGATTCATGATCGATGATATCGACATTGACCAATTGAGTAATCGATCGTCATCTTTTTATCGTAGCAACCGACAATCACCAAGGCCGAGCCAGCTTTATACCTCTCTCCCAGGCTTTATCCTTGATTACAATCATGTCTTTTTGTTTCTAAATTACATTTCCCACATTATATGCAGAGATGATTTGACATCGGTATACATCTAATTTGTCCCCAAATTTGCTCATAAAATATTTTACGTATTACGTTCCCTGGAACAAAAAGTGTTATTTTGTTATAGAAAGTACGATATTTATGTAAACTTTTGAAATTAATTAAAATGATTTTCATACAAAATGTACATAACTGTAAAAAGAAAACTTTGTTAAGACATTTTGAAATAGTGCTAGGTTATGTGAAATGATGATGAGTTGTTTAAGGGGGAATTACTTGTTGAATTAGGTTTATAATACCTCCGCAAGCCCAGTGTGCATTATCATAAAAAATTTTTTTTTAATGTTGTTCATAAGAGTATGATGATAACTTACTTAGGTTAGCGAGCTCTTCTGTGATATTGTCGATTCTTTCCAGTGTACTACCAGGTTCCTTTGGTGCGCAGCATGACGGCTAGTTTAAGATTCCAAATGATAAACATGTAAGATAAGCAAGAATATGGTGATATTAAAGTAATAAAGGGTTGTCAATGTGTATTTAAATTTTATGTGATATAATATGTATACTGAGAGATGTGTGAAAAGTCCATGATAACTGAATGCCATATGGCCGAGTGATGAGCAATGATGTAAAATAATAATATACAACTCATTGTTTGTACTCACTTGTAAGAAAGTTGAAATTCTCCAATGGAGAATTCCAAGTCCGAAATCTTCAATTACATATATCAGGCGCGCCGGAAGTAGTTTTGGATTGGGGGGGGGGGGGGGGGGCAAAGACCTAAGGGGGCTCATGCCCAACCACACTCACATGGTTGCCAACTTTGAGCCAGAGGTGAGAGTGAGACATTACGAGGGAGCGAAATGACTGAGCGGGGGGAGAGTGTGGGAGGGGGTGTCCCCCCTCCCACGGTAGGGAGCTTTTGCATTTTGGACTTGAAATTGTGCAATCTGGTGCATACCTAGATAGGAAATTCGGGCTTAAGATTAACTGTATCTGGGAAAGCGTGATATGATTTGATCGACCAGAAATTTTAAATATTTTTTTCACGAAGAAAACAAATAATTGACACACTAATAAATATGCACCCCAACACACACACACACACACACACACAAATATTTAGTGTCATACACAGTTCAACCATAACCATATGCCACATTATGTGTGATCCAACAACATATCAGGTAAGAATTAGTCCCGGGGGGAGCGAAGCGACCGAGGGCCCATGAGATTACATAGTCGTTTCTACTAGACCTCAGTAGACAGCCTTTACTGAGGTCTTTAACCCATTCCCTTCATGATTCTGAAATCTCCATAAACTTTGCACACAGACCAACCAGTTCCCGTAGTCAGAGATAAAGTGTGAGAGAGAGAGAGAGAGAGAGGGGGAGAGAGAGGGAGAGAGAGAGAGAGAGGGAGAGAGACGACGTAGTCACCCACCCAAGGCCACCTGTTGCCGCAAAATTGACCGAAGACGGTCGGTGATAACAGTCCAAGAACGGAGGGACCGCTGTTACTACAGGAAATGGGCGATTTTGCACACGATCCGCCAATTTCTACGGGCCGCGTTGAGGTTGCAAAAACGCCATAATCACACCGCTATAAGTACGTAATGCGCAGGGGTAGAGCCAGAGGGGGAGGGTTCGGGAGGGGGTCATCCCCCTGCCCCCCCCCCCTCCCACTTCCGGCGCCTATGATATATACATATATCTATCGTTATAACGAAAAAGAAATTTTGCAAAATTGAAAATGGTCCAATGCTCAGAATTGTTAGTTATACAAATACAAAAAGGTATGTGAGAACCGCTAGAGTTCCAAGTAAGTTCCCACACTAAGTTCAAAGTGACTATTCACTTCATACGAGTTTCCAAATTGTATTAATGGTATTATATATCATCGTGAGATTCTTTTTTCGAGGCAATTTTTTTTTCTACGATTGATCAAATGTATTGAATTGTCCGTTTTGTAAGGTTCGCCTGTCCCTTATTTTAAAAGCTAGTACAAAGTGATCAAACATACTACGATACTCTTAGTTTTGATAATTGTATACGTACGGTGACATTAATCAGTATGCAGTATACTGGTTACTTAATGTTTATAAGAAAATCTTCATTAACGTGTCACGGAAATAATAACCCATACAAAATAAAAACGAATTAGCCTTCATGTAAGTCTGAATGAATTTTAACGACGTGATGTAATCATGTAGTCAGATTTCTATGAGATAAGAAAGACTGCTCAATGTATATTAAAATTGTTGTATCGCTCTCACCTTGGTTTCAGCAGTACACTGGAAGGGCGAAAGACAACATGTGTCTTGTTCATCCTAAGACGAGTACGAAAGAATGCGGGACAAACGTCAAAGCCATCGAGAAACAGAAAGAAATAGGTTTTTAGTATTCGATATTAAATGTTAAGGGGAGGCGTCAAAATTATCTCTGCCATCCTACCGCAGGAAGCCGCTTGGAATATTGTTTTCGCGCCGTCATTCCCTTGCGGCCTGAACGCATTTTAGGAGAGCGCGTCGCACACATCGTTCACGCGCGAGCCACTGAAGGATTTATAGTTACCTCCCGCTAATGTTGACGCCTTCCCTAAATCTATGTTATTCAATCGAAAATTTCAAGCAGAAATGTAGGCGTAATCAAGGCTATATAAGTGTTAATTATTATTATTACTATTAATCAAAATAAAGAGAACTGTTCAATAATCCTATTCAAACATACAATTATATGTAAAGAAAGGGGCTACATATCGCAATTGCGACATTGCAAAAAGAGCATGTTACAAAACATACTTAAAATCAGTAGTAATCCCAGAAAAATGTAAAACATTCAATGTAAAATATGAGTCTGGTCGAATCGGGCAAAGTTAGTAGATCCCTTTGCTAAACAACATTAATTGCGTTGAAATGTATCTTACATCTGTATTGTTGCAGGTGGTGTTGTCACAAGACCCAGTCTTATCCTTGAGCCAGACCCAGCACTTTCCCAACGTGGTGAACGTCATCTCTCCCTATTGCAAGTAGATACAATCATACAATTATTGGATGCATAATCATAACAGTGCGTTTACATAATAACCAATAACATGTACAGAGATAATTGAAATTGTAATGAATATTTAAAATAATACAAGTCCCGGGTTTGACTTTATTGATATTTGAGTAATTAAAAAAGTAATAATGATATTAGCTTCTCCATTATGTAAAATATTTCACTATAGTTTAGAACAAGGTATCTTTTCAAATGAGATGAAAACAGCCTGAATTACTCCAATTCATCAAAAGGGCCCAAAATATAACATGAATACTTATCGACCCATTGCAACACTTTCTATTTTAGTCCTTGGCAAGGACACATCCACTGCAATATTACAATTAGTGCAAAATACAGGGTGGCCAAAAACAAAACGGAACGGGGCACTTCCCAAAATACAGCAACACAATTATTATGTCCAACGGATAGGTGTCCTTTCCAATGAGAAACGATACCAAGAACAGTAATTTTGGTTGAGTAGTTTTTTGTTCTAGGGCGCTGTGAGTGACATGATGTCAGGTTCCGTTTTTTGTCAATTTCTACCTAGTCAGGGCCAGTAAAAAACCACACGCACCGCCTTTCATACCGTATACACAGCGCGCCATTGACAGTGTGCACTCAGCCGTGTTCCGAGATAATGGGCATGGTATTACGGGCAGTGAGTGCGGTTTTACTGGCCCTGAATAGGTAAAAATTGACAAAAATTGGCACCTGACATGGTCTCACTCACAGCGTCCTAAAACAAAAACTACACGTCCAAAATTACTGTTCTTGGTATCGTTTTTCATTCGAAAAGACACCCTACCTGATGGACATAAATAGTTTGGTACTATATTTTGGGAAGTGCCCCGTTCCGTTTTTGTTGGGCCACCCTGTATACATGAATCGATTAATAAAAAAAAAACTTATTGTCCGTATTTATTATTTATTTATTTATTTATTTATTCAGTCTTCTTTAAAAACACAGGGTAGCCCCATTCAGTGCCACAAAGGCCTGCTTTACAAGAGGGCCCTGTATCAGATATAAATTACAACGTTTACATTGAAACACACAGCATAAAGATATACATATATACAAAACATAAATACATAAATACAATAAAACATTTTTTTTTTTAACTTGGCAATTAAACAAAGTTACATCGGGGGTATGACAGAATGAAAATGTCAACTTAAGAGTATACAAAAATCAAATAAGAAAGGAAATCAAAATAGAAGAAGAGTGTATTTTACATCCCATCAAAAATTATGTGAGCACACACAAATTTGAATAGATGGGACTGCATGCCAGCATGGCCTGAATTCACAACATTATAGCAACTCTCGTAATTTGATATTTATAGTGTTGATTAGGGAAATAAATTTCAGTAAATTAGTAATGAACAATAGTTAGTGATCCATGCATGCAATGAATATTATTAAAAAGCACCATTTTCTCACCCAAAACTGCAAAATGATCACCAAAAATGAGGAGGCTAGCTGGCATGCTGCATGCTGCATATTCCCTCAAAACAAAATGGCTGTGAATATTGCATGATGGGATATCACATAACAGAAACTAACCAATGAGAGATGCATGGCCATGCTTTTTTTCTTTCTGTATTTCAATTTGTACACATTGAACTACAGTCAAACCTGCCTATAGTGGCCACCAACAGGGGCGTAGACAACGGGGGGGATGAGGGGGATGCATCCCCCCCCCACCTCACAAGGTGGGGGGATGACGTGTACAATCATCCCCCCAGGTTTTAGGGAAGGATATATTTGTTTCTGTATGTATCTGTATACGAGTGGGAAAGAAAACATTAGTTGTATTAGCTAAGACTTGTTAATTCTAACGTTAACAAAGTAATTTATACATCCATTTTCAATTTTCAATTTTCGAACAGATTATCTCAGTTTGTTGTGTAAAATTGCATATGGTCTTGGGTGAATATTTGTTTCTGTATACTGGGCCACGTAGTTCCAGTGTAGGCTGGCATAGAGTACCGAAGTGTGACGTCAGAGCCATGAGTGATGGTTCTAAACAATGTCAGACAAGTAATGAATTGGTGATCTAGCGGTTGCTAAGAAGGCAATCGTCCGGCTCCGACCCAGTACTTAATGCCAGTACGAAAGTACAAGTTGTTTAGAACCATTACTATGCCATAACAAAACATGTGACGTCACTACTTCGGTACTCTATTGCTCTGGCTGCTTGTGTGACGTGCACCAAATTGCACCTTTTCAAGTATATTATATAAATGCAAAATCTTCTCCGTGGGAGGGGGATACCCCCTCCCAAACCCTCCCTACATTTGGCTCTGCCCCAGCCCTCGGTAGCTTTGCCCCTCGGGACTCATTCTTGGCAATAGGCTAAGTTGTTAGATCATACATAATGTGGCATATGGTGATGTTGGAACTGTGTATGACGCTAAATATAAATACAATATTTGTGTTTGTGTTGGGGTGCATATTCATTAGTGTGCCAATTATTTGTTTTCTTCGTGAAAATATATTTAAATTTCTGGTCGATCAAATCATAACACGCTTTCCCAGATACAGTCAATGTTAAGCCCGAATTTCCAATCTAGGTAAGCACCAAATTGCACAATTTCAAGTCCAAAAATGCAAAATCTCCCTACCGTGGGAGGGGGCACACCCCCCTCCCACACCCCTCCCCCCCGCTCAGTAATTTCGCTCCTTGTGTTGGGGTGCATATTTATTAGTGTGTTAATTATTTGTTTTCTTCGTGAAAATAATTATATTTAAAATTTCTGGTCGATCAAATCATAACACGCTTTCCCCAGATACAGTCAATTTTAAGCCCGAATTTCCTATCTAGGTAAGCACCAGATTGCGCAATTTCAAGTCTAAAAATGCAAAAGCTCCCTACCGTGGGAGGGGGGACACCCCCCTCCCACACCCTCCCCCCGCTCAGTCACTTCGCTCCATCGGGCTTGGTCGCTTCGCTCCTTGCAATGTCTCACTCTCTCATCTGGCTCAAAGTTGGCAGCACTGTGAGTGTCGTTGGGCATGAGCGCCTACACACACAAAATCGTGAGCCCCCATAGGTTTTGCCCCCCCCCCCCCCCTCCTCAGCCACTTGGTCTCGAAATATTTCGGCAGGTGGTCTCGGCCGCGAACAAATTGGTCTTGGTCCGGTGATCATCCCCAAGGTGTAAGAACCTGTCTACGCCACTGGCCACCAAAATAATTCCCGGCCAGCAGAGGAAAAACAGTGTAGTGGAACCTGTTTATAGAGGTCACCTGTCTACAGTGGCCACTTTTCTTGTCTCCCTGGGTGGCCACTATACAGGTTTGACTGCATATTATATACAAATGTTGCAGCTGTTTGTGTGTGCATGCAATGACCGGGTCGTAAGTATGTGTGTGTGTGTGTGTATGCGTGTATGTGTGTGTGTGTGTGTGTGCGTGCGTGCGTGTGTGTGTGTGAGAGAGAGCACGCATACTGTGCGTGCACGTTTGTGTATGTGTGCATGCATGTATGTATGTATGTATGCTGTGTCTGTACCTGTGTCCGTATGTGTACGCAAGTGTGTGTGTTTGTGTATGTACGTCTGTATATGCATGTGTGCGTGCATGTATGTATGTGTGCCTGTGTGTGCGTGTCTGTGTGTATGTATGTGTGTGCATATTTTTTGTTTGTATGTGTGTGTATGACTGTGTGTATGTGTGTGTGTTTGTATGTGTGTATGTGCGTATGTGTGTTTGTTTGTTTGTGTGTGTACATTTTTTTAATTACAAAGGGGAAAATACGAATTAAATAGTTGATTGTTCTAACAAAGTGCAAAAAATAGCCAAAATATAGTTGACGTTTTATTCAGAGTGAAAAAAATAGCCAAAAAATAGTTGATGTGGAATTCAGAGTGAAAAAAAATTGTTGATGTGATTTTAAAGTTTGAAAAATAGTGAAAAAATAGCCTATTTTTGCTTTTTTTTAAATAGTAAAAATATAGCCTATTTTTTTACTTTTTTTTTTTATAGTAAACAATAGGCTATTTTTATAATATTATTTGAAAAAATAGTCACAAAATCATCCATTTAGTGGAAAAATAGCCAAAAAATAGTGAAAAAATAGGTTTTCAATGGGTTCAAAATGACCAGGGTCGTCGTCACTTCAACACTATTCGTGATCGTTGAGGTCAGGGGCGTCGATCACGGGGGGGGGGGGGGGGGGATGGGGGGATATATCCCCCCCAATATTTCAGGTGGGGGGATGGCCTGTATTATCATCCCCCCCCCCCCCCCCCCCCCAATATTTGGGGTTCAAAAATAAATAATAACATTAAAATTAAGGAGCATTGCCCCCTCTCATGAATGGAAGTTGTTACTATAGTCTTCTTTAAACCACTTGTTGATAATGCTAAACTGCCCAAATCAAAAAAATATTCCGGGGCTGCGCCCCTGGAACCCCCATTAAGGTCATTTGACCCAGTAAC
>JBAMJV010009374.1:0-108104 GCA_037951105.1 Echinarachnius parma
AATGATCAAAAACTATATTAAAGCCACTTTGGTAAACATTTTCGAAAAGTATAGGCATTATCACTAAATAGCTAAGTTTCTGTACCGATTTTGATCAAATAAAGTAAGTTGAATTTAGTATCACGTTCCTTTTCAAATATGACCTAATCAGGGGCGTCGATCCTGGGGGGGGGGGGGGGGGGGGGGCAGGGGGGCGGTCACCCCCCCCCCCCCCATGAAAATATTGGGGGGGGGGGCGAACATATCATTTCGCCCCCCCCCCCCCCCAATAATTCCGAAAAATGAGGAAGAAAAAAATCGAGTGATATAATCCCAAAGAGGGGAAAGACACATTTATCAATAATTAATCTTCAAAATAGACGTTTTTAGTTTGAAAAGGACTGTATATTTCTGTTTTGCATACAGTTTCTCATATTGCAAGTTTCATTTTGGTTGCGGGAACTCACCCTTCGAAATGTGCTGGGCAGTGTAATTTCTCAAACGCACACCTCAAACGAAGTTTATTAAACCCTTACCTATAGATAGCACACCGTCAGAGAAAATAGAATAATCTGAAATATATCTTTCAGTCAATTCGGTCCATATGCGCTGAATACAAATCAAATTGGAATATCATGTCCCCCCACATTTGAATGTGGAGGAGATTGTCCCTCTCCTTTTGTCATTATGTATGTTTGGTTCCATACTTATATACTTCATATTACGGGAAATTTCTGTCTCAGGGGTGCACCAAATCGCACAATTTCACGCCCCCAAAATACAAAAGCTCCCTACTGTGGGAGTGGGCAAACATTTGGAAACAAATATAAAATATTTAGGGGAAAATTGTAATAAAATAAAGAATTGCGGCCCAAATGACAAGCATATCCCTCGAATTAGTAGTCCGACCACGTCACACTGCTTCACTGTGCTTTCATATGATAGTCACATAATTTCACTATTATTACTCATGAATCTCAATATTTCATATGAAGAATGGAAAACACGAGAAAAGCAACATACTACCGAGACAGCAGAGTAGCTATACTTGATTTGGGGGGATAGTACAAAAGGGGGAATTGGGATGGGGAGGGGGCAATTGCAACTTCCAATTTATCATTTAAAAAAGGCACTAAATCATACGGATACAAAATAGAAAACACTCAGAGTGTGCACGAAGAAGTGGCGTCGCTCTAAGGGGGTGGGGGGAGGGAGGGGGGGGGGGGCAGTGGCCCATGAAAAATATTTTTGTGGGGAACATATCGTTTTGCCCTTGTGTAGAAAGCTTGTGTAGGGGCTTGTGTAGAAAAACCCGAACCTTAGTTTCGTTGCATGTAGAAATACCAGTAAAAACGTTTATGCAATACACTGATATACAGCCTAAATTCAACGCCAGTTCAGCCTCTATACGCTGGACACGTTTGCATGCGAACCACGAGCCGCATTTGTCATAGGTTTTACATGAAGGGCACGAAAAAATAAACCGTCGGCATTGATAGTTTTCTAATTTTGCAAATATGTCAATTAATAGGCGGTTTCCTGGCCAAATTTGTTGTGATGTATTGACTATTTCAGCGGAATTTAAACTGATTTCAATCAAACAAAGTTTTTCAGTCTTTAAACATGTTATTCTTTATCAAATTATACACTTGGTTTTTCCCATAGGTCTATGGTTTTTCATAACCTTATAAAAAAAAAACCTGAGCGCCCTCTAAACCAAAACTAAGCTATCCCTTTTATAAATGTAAAACTGAACTATCCTTTTATGTTTTACAAATATCGAGGGGGGGGGGGGGCTCTGCCCCCTAAACGCCTCTGCAGGGGCCGCGGAACCGGGGGCTGCAGCCCCCCCCAAAAAAACTTGTTTGGCTTCAAACAATAAAATCAATTAGCATAAAATAATAATTATTATAACAATTTAAATGTTGTCAGCCCCTCCCTCCCCCCCCCCCCTCCCCCCTTTCCACTTACATAACCTTTTCGCGGAATTTGTTTACAACAATTTACAGGCATGCGCAAGGTCTTGCGACTTTTGAATCGGGTCATTTTGTCTTCAATCTGTGCTAATTCAGCCATGAAATGATAAATGTAACTGATTTCCGCACAAGCTGTACATAACCACTGCAGAAACATTGTGTAAGATGACATCGTGAAATAATGTTCGGTTATGAAATTATTAGCAGTTGATTCAGGGGGTAGTTACTTTTTTGTGTTCGGTTTACATTGTATCAACCACTTATCACTTTTTGCACATGTCAGCAAAGTTACTAGATCCCTTTAAGGAACAGATTCGTTTTAAATTTAAAGCCAAACAAGAACCCACAAAATGTTTGAAAATATGATTTCTTCATCTTCCATGTTAAATAATATATTATAACTTATCTGTTAAATACTGCATTTAACTTTACCATGTTTACTAGGGTCCGGATTTTACCACACAAGCCGCTTTGTTTACTTTGTCAACAATATTGACCAATAAATTGGCAAATCCATATGCAGTCAATACTGCTACTTGGCTTTAAACACAAATATGGCAAGTTGTATGACATCAATATCTGTTATTTCTACTAAACGTAGCCTTTTAAAAAAAAGTATAGTTAGTATTTCCAAAGTATATGGGAGAGACTGTCCCCTGCAATATTTAGGATATAATGCTTATAAATGTTTTGCATATGTTAATGTGTAAAATGTTGTAGTGTAACGGGGGCACAAGCATAAACTCAGTTTTAAATCAATTTTGTTCAAGGTTTGTCTTTTCCATAAATATTCATTCCGTGTTCATCTTTTCCCTTAATATGTTTGCTAGGTTCTTCATTCACCTCTGTATTAAAACAAAATACGTTCCATCAGTATTTCTTTTCAGCCCCTCGTTTCCTTTCAGTTTTATTCTAAGTTCCTCTTCTTCCCTCAGCATTTATGTTAAATTCTCCTTTTCACCTCATAATTTTGTATAAGTTTCTCACTTACCTCGCTATTTCTTCTCAGTTTTCCCCTTCCTTCAATATTTCTTCCAAGTTCCTTACTTTTCTTTACTATTAATTCCATGCTGCTCCCTTTCCTTCATTGCTAGTTCTTCTAAGTTTTGACGGTTCATCATCATTTGTTATAATCTTCTTCACTCAGAATTGATTCTAAGTTCAATTGATTCTCTTGGTTTCTTTTATTCTACCAGTATGACTTCTAAGTTCCTCGTTTTCATCTGTATTAATCTGATGTCCTATTCTATACATCGCAAGGCAAAGTACGATGTTTCTTGGTTATTGCCTTCTGAGGAGTTGTGGACTCTGGCGAGACCATCAGACAGACTGAAAGTCTTCGGCTCAAACATTTCATTATGAAGAGTTATCTGGGCACACGTAGTAACCTACTAATAAGAGAGACTCCAACCGTCATCTCACAGTTTTTCTCAATCTAATATGGTCCTAGCCGATTGGTTTATATACTTACTACATTTGGAAAACGTTGTTATAATTAATGTGTGTGTGTATGTGTGTGCATGTGTGTGTGTGTGTGTGTGTGTGTGTGTGTGTGTGTGTGTGTGTGTGTGTGTGTGTGTGTGTGTGTGTGTGTGTGTAAATGTTTGACATGTTTGTGCGCGGGAGGGAATTATGAGGCAGATCCAGTTAACGTCACGTAACTTGTGACGTTCTTGACGCATTGTAAATGCGTGTTGACTAAAAGGGAAAATAGTGCAGAGATAGTATAAAATAGGACGTCGACTGCAACCAATTCGCATCGTTAGGGGACTGGAACGGCTTCCTCGTCCACACGAGCGAAAAGCCCCTTTATGTAACGCACTTAACTGGATTAACTGGACCACACTTTGATTATGCAGCGGTTAGAAAAGGTATTTGAGGAATAATTTAATTTAATATTCGAAGAATATTGCAATTATTTCAAAGCAGGTTGAAACAGTTTCCCCATAATAATAAATTTGCCTGCCTGTTCTGTGTTTCGTAGTGTTTACTCGTTTAATTTCCGACTGCATCAAGCGAAACTAAATTTTCTTTACTTTCTCGAAACTGGTCGGATCTCCTTTCTGTCGAGTTTGTTTGTCTATAGCTGAGCAGGTGTTTTTTAATATTTCATATTTAATGATTTCATATGAAATCAGTGTCTAATAACATTATATTTGATACGTAAATTAACACCACGTTCCATGTTTGGTTTGAAATAATACTTGTTTGTTGATACATGTACATGATACTTCTGGCAAAGGGCGCTTTGGACAAGCTACAGCTCACGCTGTCAACGCGCAAATATAAAATTCAACCTTCCCAATGAGATCGAAAACTATGGCTCTTTATATAGCCATCTATAGCCATCTATTTTAACGAGTGTCTCAAATTGACAGTACATTCTGGCACAACTCCTCATGAGTCTCATATACAAGATTTCATTTTCTGTTTTGTTTCCGCAAAATACATTCGTTTGAGTTCAACTTATGTTTGTAATATACATTTATGCACAACATATTATGAGTTTGAGGAAGAAAAAAAAGTGTGCCTATAGCGAAAACCAAACAAAATGGAAAATGTGTGTATAAAATGACTATAATGAGTATTGGACTATGATGAATCCAAAATTAATGGGGCGCAGGCGTAATAAAGACTCTTCTATGTACATTTTCACTAATGTTTAAAGGGATCTAGTAACATTGTCCAAATCCTCAAAGTCCAATTGGAATTCTAGCGGATCCCTCATACCGTGTTGTATCTGTAGTGAAACGCTTACTATCATTTCAATCGAATGGTGTGGTCCTCCATTGTTTTGCTATTTTTGAAAACAGACCTTGCTATTGTTAATTGACCATGGCATTTCATGCATGAACTATTACACCTTTAACTTATTAGCTGCATGTAGAGGAATACATTTCATTTAATTTGATATACAATAGTGTATACTTTATCGTACATAAAATGAAATATTTCAACTTATACAAGTGTCCAGTTTTTTTTGGCGGAGTATATATATGCGTGTTTATATTTCGGTATAATCAGTGTAGTGGGGGCTCTTAGGTCATGGGGTGTGCACTTCCGGATAAAAGCATGAATTTTGGCACACAGATAGTGTAGACCTTCCTCTTCAAGAAATTTGATGGAAGCAATTTTGCACGGCCCATTCTTGGCCGCCATCTTGGATTTCAAAATGGCCGCCATCTGGCACCTACTTTCATCAATATCTCAGCAACTAAAACAGCTAGAGAGTTATTTTCAGTGGCTATATCCACATAATGGGGGCCAACGAATCACCTGAATCGAATATCAAGACTTCTAATGGCAGCCATCTTGAATTTCAAAATGGCCGCCATCTGGCACCTGTTTTCATCAATATTTCAGCAACTGAAACAGCTAGAGAGTTATTTTCAGTGGCTATAATGGGGGCCAACGAATCACCTGAATCAAATATCAAGACTTCAAATGGCAGCCATCTTGAATTTCAAAATGGCCGCCATCTGGAACCTGTTTTCATCAATATTTCAGCAACTGAAACAGCTAGAGAGTTATTTTCAGTGGCTATACCCACATAATGGGGGCCAACGAATCACCTGAATCGAATATCAAGACTTCAAATGGCAGCCATCTTGAATTTCAAGATGGCCACCATGGGAAGCCTATATTTTACTTCATCTCAGAAAGTAAAGCAATTACGGAGTTCATTTCATCTGATATGCTGTTTGTGGTCAACTTATAACAATATACCAATAGATGGATGGAAACAATTATGCACTTCCCATTTTAACCGCCATCTTGAATTTCAACATGGCTGCCATATGAAACCCTATTTTCTCCAATATTTAAAAAACTAAAACAGCTGGAGAGTTTATTTCATCCGGTTACACTCACATCACCTGGATCGTCTTAATAAGCTTCAAATAGTAGCTATCTTGAATTTCAAGATGGCTGTCATGGGTAGCCTATTCAATTATGTATCTCAGAATAAAATCAGTAAGTGCACTTTGATGGGTATGCCCATCTTAGGTTGGAAGCAATTGAGCAATGTTGCTGATATATAATGATATAAAGATAATCTGAACAAAATAGAAGTCTACTATTAAATCATTCGATTGATTAAACAAAGTTATCTGGTAGGAGGTAGTTCAAAAGAGAATCCAATGAGTGTACTAACCTACCTTTAAAAAAAACAGTAACATTCATTCGAGCTTTATTTGCAAATGTTTCAGTCCCCACTAATGAAAACTAACTAAATGGAAAAAGTTTAAGCGTTTTGTTGACCATACAAATGTTCACTTCCTAATATTCGGTTCTCATCAACAGCCTTCGTCAGCTGTGAATGACCCGACTGTTAACCTTTCTTATGAAACGATCAATTTTCTGATCGTAGACGTCATCAAGTATAGTTTGTTTCGCACACTGTCTCTGTTCAGTGTGAGTTGAAATTCCAAGATGTATACATGCAGATATCTTTCTTTACCCTTTTTGTATTGTGCCACATTTCCGAAATATAGACCTTTTCCCAGTCAGACCTGATGGTCAGGAGACTCAATGTGGCCTGTTTTGAGATACTCCAGAGGAACGAATTGGGTATCGGTGTTCCAAATATCTGGTCTTGGGAGATTGCTACATTTCTTTCACTTATGATTCCTTGCATAGGACTTTTGTTTGATTCCTTGCAGCCAAATGGCTAGTAGTCCACCCTTGGCATGGATTTACAATATTACGCCCCACAATTATTATGTATGTTGTCTTTAGGCAATACAAAGATTTGGTGTTTTGTTCTTGTCGGCTTTAGATACACCCTAATGCCCGATTAAATTGAAATTCAGTAGACTCCTAATATCAGTGTCATTAGAGCATTGCGTGTTCCTCTCAGTGGGGTGATCCTTCTGTAGCTTTTTAAGCCCAAATATACATTAGTTGCAACACACATAAGAGAGACTAGTAATATGTTATCATCTTGACAGCAAAAAGATTGGTGAATAATTATGATAATAGAACAAATTAACAGTCACTCCTAATGTTTGTTGAAATAGGTAATAAGAGATGAAATGAGACATTGGACAGTGTGAGTTGCTTTCCGATAAATCTTAACGTTCAGGCTACAATCAAGTTTGATCACTATCATGGATTGACTATATAAAAGTGTCAAGGAACACTAACGACGTATCCTTCCCTTCGTTAGGGAACTAAAAGTGTACTCCTGCACAAATTGTTTCTTGAGTTTCGGATGAGTGTCATCCATATAACATATAACACCAAATTTGTGGTTTCGGTGCATTGTCAATGTCTATTTTTTAAAGTGTTTCATTTACAAATTTCATAGGATGGGAGTGAGAGGGAATATTATTGCTGCTTCATGGATTTGTTGGTAAAAGATCCATTGTAGCCAATGTATGTGAACCCTGTATGTGTGCATGTTCTTTCAGGGGTTAGAAACCTGGCTCACAGAGACACAGACAAAGTGGTCCAGACCTACATGTATCCTATTATATTTCATCTTTCATCAACTCTCGATTAAGCGTAGCAGCTATCGAGAGTGGACACGCGGAAGACGAGAGCTTCAATCATTATAACGTGACTTTACCTACTTTAGTTCCCATAGACAAATCAACACTTGATGACACAATTATCTACAGTATATAATATAGAACCAGCATGTCTGAATTGATATATATTGTCCAACTCCTGGAAGAATGTCTACGCTGCGCAAACCGATACTTTGACTATACAGTGACACTTTCAGGCGAGCAGATTCATATAGCAGCATGACACTCAACACCAACTTCAAGAAATAATTCGTGCAGGAGTTAATTAATCACTTGAACTCCATTTATCCGGACTTAGCGTTCCCTATCGAGGAGAAGGAGGGCATGTGGGCACTTAAATATGGTAGCTTGGAAGATTTATCTGAGAGAAATTCACACAGTTGGTTCATATATTTTCACCTCCAGTCACCCCTGTGAACGTTGGAGTGATCAATACTTAGTTCATACCAATGCAAATCAATCCCTTGACCCTCTCCACTTGTGTCTAATATAATTGGGCTTCAAAATGGGCCAAAGCCAACTAGATAAACCCACACTTAAAAGGACATATCGTTCTACCCTACATCAAGGGTGCCTCAAAAGCTCTTTGAAGGATTTTGGCATCAAAGTGTATTACAAGCCGTCAAGAACATTACACCAAATCTTAGCAGCTCATAACGACACGACCGAGAAAAGGAGCATGCCTTAGCATGGACAAACTACAAAAGGATGTTTGCAAGGAATCACATAAAGGAGATACCGAGCTGTCTCTCAAAACCATATTCGTGGAACACTGAAGCAAGAATTCAATCAATACAATGATTCACATGATGGCTACCACCTGACAATTTAAAAGCAATCCAGGTAATTCAGCGACATCAACATTAAGTATAACCACTCAAATGAACTGTGTTGCCGTGTGATCTGTAATAAAGAGCTAAAGCTGAAAAAAAGTTCCCAGGGTGGCCATCTTGAAATTTATGATGAATGTCATTTGAAGACAAGATCTATAAAGTCGATCTAGGTCATTAATTGACGCCGACAATGACGGCATAACCTCTGACATTATTATCCAGATGTTATTGTTTCTGAAATATTAACCCCTTGCTTAAATACAGGAACTGAGTGTGAAATATGTACACAATATATGGGAATGTCAACATTTTGAAGCAAACAAAATTTTCAGGTGGTGACCATTTTGAAATTGAAGACTAAATTGCTTCCAACCACTGTGGGTGCATCTGACTTAGGTTGTTCAAATGTACTCCATGTTATTTATTGCGAACACCAGAGTGAATACCCACAGTAACGCGTTCTGTGTTGCTTTTTTAGTCTCGCATATTTATTTCAAATTTATATCGACTTATCATGGCAGCCATATCGATTATCGAACTTCAAGATGGCCCAACCATTTCAAGTTGACCCCGAAAATGTGTTTAAAGACACTAAAAAGAACTCTCCATCCTTCTTAGTTTCTGAAATACATCCAAAATAGGTTCCAGATGTCAGCCATCATGAAATTCAACATGGCGGCCAAAATGGGTCTTGCTTATTTGCTTTCAACCTCATGTTTCTTTCAAAGACAGACAAGTCGTTGGCCACAGCAAAAAGGCATAGCAACTGGAAAGAACTTCGTGCCATTTTTAGTTTATGATATAAAGAGTTAAATATGCTAATCCCCATTACAGCCATCTTAAAATTCAACATGGCTGTCAATTGACGCCTTTGAGGTGGATTCAGGTGATTCGTTGGACCCAAATAAGTGGGTAGAGCCGCTTAAATTAATGCTTTAGCTGTTTTAGTTTCTGAGAAAAAGGAGATAAATAGGAGGTGCATAATTGCTTCCAACCATCCATTGGTAAATTGTTACAAGGTGACCACAAACATATAGGCATATCAGTTGAAATGAACTCCGTAATTGCTTTAGCTTCTAAGATGGAGTTAAATATCTATAGGCTTCCCATGGGGGCCCATCTTGAAATTCAAGATGGCTGCCATAAGCTATTTGATTCAGGTGATTCGTTGGCCCCCAATATGTGGGTATAGCCACTAAAAAAAACTCTCTAGCTGTTTTATTTGCTGAGATATTGATGAAAACAGGTGGCAGATGGCGGCCATTTTGAAATTCAAGATGGCTGCCATTTGAAGTCTTGATATTCGATTCATGATTCGTTGGCCCCCATTATGTGGGTATAGCCACTGAAAATAACTCTCTAGCTGTTTTAGTTCCTGAGATATTGATGAAAACAGATGCCAGATGGCGGCCATTTTGAAATTCAAGATGGCTGCCATTTGAAGTCTTGATATTCGATTCAGGTGATTCGTTGGCCCCCATTATGTGGGTATAGCCACTGAAAATAACTCTCTAGCTGTTTTAGTTCCTGAGATATTGATGAAAACAGATGCCAGATGGCGGCCATTTTGAATTTCAAGATGGCTGCCATTAGAAGTCTTGATATTCGATTCAGGTGATTCGTTGGCCCCCATTATGTGGGTATAGCCACTGAAAATAACTCTCTAGCTGTTTTAGTTGCTGAGATATCGATGAAAACAGGTGCGAGATGGCGGCCATTTTGAAATCCAAGATGGCGGCCAAGAATGGGCCGTGCAAAATTGCTTCCATCAAATTTCTTGAAGAGGAAGGTCTGAACTATCTGTGTGCCAAAATGCATGCTTTTATCCAGAAGTGCACACTTGGTCCCATATATTGACTTAAGAGCCCCCACTAGTGGGGTATAGATTTCAGTCATGCTTACTAAAAATCTAGCTTATTATATTTCATCTAAAGTATGCACCAGCTTGCATTATTTCGTGTGAAACTCCCTACGGTATAGGAGGGAGACACCCCTCCCATACCCTCCCCCACTTTTGAGAAGTGTGTAGACCATCGATATACAAATACTGGATATAGCAACAGCGCCCTCTTCATGAAACCAGCGACAGTGCGAAAAGTACGCCCAATACAAAAAGTGCTCCATTCACTCGCGTGAATTGATTTTCGAGATTGAATAGAGCACCTTTTGTATTGGGTGTACTTTTAGATAGTTGTGGCGGCTTCAACGTCGCGCATTCGGCGGTGTGCAGCGTGTTATATCCAGTGTGTATATCGATGGTGTAGACTAACATCGATACTATTGTATTCAAATAAGCAATAATACACTTGTATGAGTCATCTACTGCATTCTTGTTTGCCCCCCCCCCCCCCCCCCCCTCAAGAAAGAATTCATTAATAGTAATACATACATATATAAATAAAAAGAACAATAATCGCCTTCCCGGTTTAAATCTGCAAATGCTGACAATAAAACCTTATTATTGTGGAGATCTAGAACGGAACATAAAGGGCAATTCCACGGTAACGGAAGGACATTCAGACGCAATTTTTGAAATTAAATCAAATAATTCTAGAATCCTGCTTATGATTTATCATTGTAAATTACATTTCTGAGACTCTTGGTGGGACACCTTTGATTTCCTATTTTTTAAATATTTTGTTTTACATTACGTTTATTAGATATGGACACTAATGAGGCCGGTAACGGAAGGACGGCAAAATGGACATGGATTTTCAAGTCCTTTAGATATGATCCAATCTCTGTGAAGTTAAAGGTATGGTGACAAGAAAACTGCCTCAAAATTGGGTTTTACTGTATCTAAGGTAGATTTTCATGAAGATTACTAATACAAACATATTTTCCTCGTGTGAAAACCCGGTAAAATAAAAAAATCAACTTTCAAATTCACTTTCGGAACCCCCGTAAAAAAACTGAGTCCCGGGCGAACACAAAATGACGTCATCTTTGTGACGTCACCTGCAGGCAATCTCAGTTTAGCTCGGTCATAGACGTACACGCTGAGTGCAATACTCACGTTGACACAGAGATATTATTTCCATTTGTTTCAATATTTGCAAACATTTGTTCAGGTTTATATCATGGACGATATACACTCAGATATGTAGCTGTATCCTGCTACAATTCATTTCTTAGCAATTCTTAAGCATTTTCAGTAAAACCTCAATTTACAAGCAAAAACGAGTTTTTTTTACAAGCCAGTCATAGGCTCTGCATGTAAACAATGCACATTCCTCCGCGTTGCGGTCTGCATGTGATGTCATGAATCGGGTGACACGTGCGCACATTCCCGCTCTGCTATAAATGACCTTTTTTTAGCAGCATGGAACGCCGATGCGTAATAAAGCAAAAAAGTTGCATGAAATTTACCTTTTTTTCCCAACTTAAGGATTTCTTTGAAAAAAAGAGTGTGGTATATCAATAAAGGCACATATTTAAAGCTATCAACCTGAATCAAAGCCGGGATTACCCCCCTCCTTTAAGAGGACTATCATGTAATATTGGCTCATAGTCCATTCCCTAATGTTCTAAGAGTATTACAACACTTATTTGAAAAAAAATATGTCTATTGGTATATTAATTACAACAAGTTAATTGCTTCACTGTTCGGTAACGGAAGGACAGTAACGGAAGGACAGAGTTTTTTTTATTTATTACAAATATACTTTAGGGCTCTCAAAAGATTGAATTTTTAATCTGAATACATAATGTGATATTCAATCATCCAATTTGGTACCTTAAAACAGAAAAATACTAGAAAGGAATGCAAAAAATGAAGAAAATCTAGAAATAGGCACTGTGTAGTCCCATGTGTATAGGTTCATGTATGGTGTCTGTAATTTCTCCTATCAGGAGACGCCCAATATTTTTTTTAATCATGTAAACTGAAAGATATCATTATGTGATCATGATTTATGAAAAAATAATCCAGAAAAAATAAACAAGATCAGAAATAATCCTCATTGGATTTTTCCACTTTTGGCTCATTTGGCGTGGAATTGCCCTAAAGCGACAGGGGTCCAATTGCACAATACGTGATTGATAAGCTTTAATATAGGATTTCTCGGTCAATTTCGTAAGTTGGCCACACAAATTCATTTTCTGTTCATTCAATTTCGCCGATTCTGTCACCGCAGCTGTTATTTTCGTTCAAATTCGTTTATTAGCATTTTATTTAATAAAACGGTCATTCAAAAACATTTGGTTTTCATTCGAATTAAAACGTGTTTCTTTTTCGTAAAGTTTGCATTCAATTTAAAGCGAGACGATTTGCAATTACGTAATAACGCCTTCCGTGAATTCAAATTCGTTTCTTTGCATACAATTTCACAAGTTTTGCAATCAAAATAAACACGTTAATCATCTCAATCTCACCCAGTGTTATCATATAACCCCGCTAGCTTAGTTCTATGCTAAATCCATTTCAAATTATATACGGTTTAGTAAGCAACAAACATTTGTACTTGTCCTCACTAAATCAACACTATTTAGCAACTGAACGATCATATGTTAAGTATATACCTAGCCACATCATCGATATAGAATAAGCATGGAACTAAGCTACTGTCTTTTATGAATATGCCCTGATATAAGTGCATGTAATGCAAAGTATGTGTTTAGAGTTGTATTGTTGGAGTAGCGTATACCATCCTGGGACATCACGGGGGTGGGGGGGGGGGGGGTCAATACTCTATGCATTGCTTTATTTTCATGTTTTTTATCATTTATTCGGTGGTCATGATCTCTTTTATGCCATTTATATTTGTGTAAATTATATGTAGTCTTTATTTAAGATGTTAAGAAAAAACTATGAGTATAAGCTCAATCACAATCATAATCTGAATCTGAATCACAATCACAATCTGAATCATAATCACAAGCACATTTACGATCATGATCATTGTTACTGTATGTGATCGTGATCGTGATCGTGATTGTAATTGAGATGGTGATTAAGATTGTGACTGAGATGGTAATTGTGACTGTGATCACGATCGTGATTGTGATTGTGATTCAGTGTGATGGTGATTCAGATTTTGATGTGATTATGATTGTGATTGAACTTATACTCATAGATTGTTCTTAACATGTTCAATACAGAATAAATATAATTTACACAAATATAAATGGCTTCAAAGAGATTACGAACATCGAATAAATTATCAAAAACAAAACCAAACATAAAAAATAAATGTATAGAGTATTGATAACCCCTCCCCCCCCCCCCCCCCCACCCCACCACCACCATAATGTCCAATTGTGGTACGCCACTCCAATACATACAATTGTAGTCTGTAAACACAAACTTTGCATGCACTTATATCATTGCATATTAATAAAAAGACACTCTTGCTTAGTTCCATGCTAATTCTATATCGATGATGTGGCTAGGTTATATCTACTTAACACATGATCGTTCAGTTGCTAAATAGTGATGATTTAGTGGGTATACACCCCTAGTTAAGACAAATAAAATGTTTGTTGCTTACCAAACCGTACAATTTGAAATGGATTTAGCATGGAACTAAGCTTGCGGGGTTCTATATATGAACATACTGGGTGAGATTTACATGTTTAATTTGTTTGCAAAACGTGTGAAATTGTATGCAAAGAAACGAATTTGAATTCACGGAAGACGTTATTACGTAATTAATTCGAATGAAAATAAAATGTTTTTGAATGATCGTTTTATGAATTCAAATGCTAAAAAACGAATTTGAACGAAAATAACAGCTGCGGTGACAGAATCGGCGAAATTGAATGAACATAAAATTAATTTGTGTGGCCAACTTACGAAATTGACCGAGAAATCCTATACTATAGATGGCGTTCGGGGCTGCATCGAAAACAGCAATCCAAAATCAGGGAAAGGGTACCTAAAATGAAGGCACACACATCTTTTAAGGGGCTACCTTTGAAGGACACCCCCGTATTGGCCATCTTGATTTTGTATTGAAATTATAGTTTGTCACAAAACTACATACGCTTATATCAGTAATTTTGCTCAATGTTGGATTTACAAAAACCTTTTTTTGGGGTAAAGTGTAGAAGAACCATAACAAGTTCAAGAGTGTTTCAGTATGGCAAAGTATCTCTGTATTGTTTGCAAATGAACTTGGGGTGTTTTAAACCATAACCGAGTTACAGGCATAGAACTGGGATATTTCCTTCAGACAGCCAAGTTGTTTTCTTGGAAAAATACATTTAATGCGGGCATATCAATATATTGATATATTAGTTGTATATGTCTGTGCAAACAAGCTATGTCCTTATACATTCTATGAAGCTCTCTAGCTTTCTTGGAATTCAGGAGCTATATCTTATCATCGTAGCGAGGTACGCCACGCTATGCAAACACACCTCGCACGCAATGCCCTGAAAATCCAACAATAGACATTACTTGTTTCTTGTATTGTATTTTAACACGGTAAAAATTCCTCAGTCAGCCAAATAGGTATTTTTGTCTGATGATAATTTTAGTATGTTGGCACAATATTTCTTATGGTGGAATTTGCTACAAATATTTGTATTGTAAACCCGTTTTATTCGCACATGTAGGACCATTCAAACATTAGTCTTAGTCTTAGTGAAGTCAATAACCAGATAACAAGATAAAGGATTAAGTATGCATTGTATATGTTGAACTTGAACCCTCTGTATGATAACCGTATATCTACAATCTTTAAGGCCGACACCTTGATATTACACTGCGATTAAAACAAAATTAAGTTCATTTTACATTGATCTGGACCATTAGATATAATGAGTCAACTATTACACGTGATAATTGGCCTCGAGCCAGTGGCATAGCGTGATCAAACGAGTTAGGGGCAATTACATGTTAAGGCCTGGCCAGTCCCATACTGACGATTTGCACGGCGAATCGCAACGATTTGACATTCGTCGAGAAAATCGCTTAGGTCGTGTTGCGTCGTAATACATCGTATCGGTTCTTCCCCCAAAACCGTCGCGCATCGTGAAGAAAATCGTGAAAATCGCCGTCTTCAACTGTTCAAAACAATCGCCACGCCACGACGATTTTCACCAAAAACCATTGTATTTACTGTTGCATATTCGTGTCAAGTCGTTCCACATCGTTGCAATTCGTTGCGAGTCGTATCGCTTCGTTTCGCTATCGTGAAGATCGCCGCTGTCCGTTGTTTAACTGACCATGGGCGTACCGCGTAGAGACTTACGTAATACCTATTCATCACGAGGGGGGGGGGGGGGGGGGGGGTGAATGAATAGATCATCCCCCTGTTGAAAGGTATCAATGACAGATCTACGCCCGTGGAACTGACTCAAACAAGTCCGATTGTTCATATGGTGCACTGCCCTATTGTTCCATAAAAAGAATGAAAGGAAATCGTCGCGACATGGCGATAGTTTTGAACAGTCCCAAAACATTCGTTGTGCTAACACGATTCATGGCGTTCTTCGCGATGCGCAACAGTTCGCAGAACGAATTACAACGACTCGCAACGAACTACAACGACTCGCGACGACTCAAGCGATTTTCTCCACGAATGATAATTCGTTGCGATTCGCCGCAAAAATCGCCACTATGGGACCACAACTTTTTTTTCTGCCACGATTTTTCTACCGCAATGGTTAAAGACAAAAGAAGGACGAGCTGACTCGTCGAACAACGACGAAGAACGAATATTCGTCTTGAGTCGCCGTACAATTCTTCCCAATTCGTTGTTAAATCGTGGCTTAATCGAGTCGATTCGTTCTAGTAAATCGTTGCGAGTCGTTGCTAGTCGTCGTGAAAATCGTCAGTATGGGACTGGGTCTTAAGATAGGGCGCACCGATAGTATATATTTATTTTAAAAGAATTATACACTTCCGTTAGGATATTGCTTTTGTTAGATAATTTGTTATGATAATAATGCAATCAGCATGGAACTACATTTTAAGCTACCATCGTTATAAACAGTATAACATTTCAAAATGAACAACATTTTGTTCATTTTCCAAAATTATGTTAGGCAATTTTGCACGGGCGTAGACATGACATTGATACCCATTGAACTGGGGGATGATCTATTCATTCATCCCCCCTGATGAATAGGTATTACGTAAGTCGCTACGCCCGTGCAATTTTAATAGGTTTTAATTTTGTACACAATATTGGATGATATCTGAAAATCACAAAATTGTTATTTTCTCATGTTTCAATCATTGAATAGTTGGCAATCCTTTAATATTTCACATATATATGACATAATATTACACACAAGTCTCTCGTATTACCACTTCTCATCAAATTTACATTCACTCATCATCAAAAATCAGTTGCATTCATTGAATCATGATATAAAACAACAAAATTATGAATACTAGGTCAAACAAATAGATATTTGCATGAAGAACAAATATGGATGTTCAAAATGTGTTTGAACTCTCTTATGACAGTGGAAACTAAGAACAAATGAGCATGAGCATTATTACATATTGATATGAAATATTACAGTGAACATTATCCATATCTCATTGTGGAGAAAACGTTTTCTTCAACCTTCGACATGGATAACGTAATCTACATCGTAGAGTGAAGAAAACGTTCTCTACATGATTCAGCATGGATAACGTAATCTACATCGTAGAGTGGAGAAAAGTTCTCTACAAGCTTCAGCATGGATAACGTAATCTGCATCGTAGAGTGAAGAAAACGTTTTCTACAACCTTCAGCATGGATAACGTAATCTACATCGTAGAGTGAAGAAAACGTTTTCTACAACCTTCAGCATGGTTAACGTAATCTTCATCGTAGAGTGAAGAAAACGTTCTCTACAACCTTCAGCATGGATATAACGTAATCTACATCGTAGAGTGAAGAAAACGTTTTCTACATCCTTCAGCATGGATAACGTAATCTACATCGTAGAGTGAAGAAAGCTTTTTCTACCACTAAAAAGGCCTCACCACAATTGTGATGCTTTGTTCTAACAAAATATAAAATGGTCAATAACAAATGGTCAATAATTGGCGAAGATATGATTGTTTTAAATTTGCAGGCATAAGTCTTTTCACACACGTTATGTGAAGTTAAAATGCCAATTTCTTCAACATATGAATTACCGACAAGTGCGGGGTTTTGCTATAGCCGGTCGCATTTGATGACATATTAAAGTAAAATAATAAGGCTTACTGGTGGTTTTATTTTCAGCTTAATTGGGTTTGCCAGTCGTGAGATATGGTCGTTTGGTTGCAGTAAATCGAATTCCACTTCGCGCCAAACGTAATTTTTTCAGAGCAAAACGGCGTAGAATGTCTGAAATCATTATTCAATTGGCTAGATATTATGCATTAACAATTCCCTGAATTCCATTTAAATGGAGTTCACGCCTTTCGCTGAATCTTCAAAGATTCGTGAAAACTATTTATGGTCATAGAATTCAAACACAATGGATTCCAGTATCAGAAACAAGGCAAACGCCCTCATTTTTGAGACACTATTAGAAAATGTCAACACTTTTAACAATCTTAGGCGATCAGTATCCTAAAGCAAGGTAAATTTAGAAGAACTATATCAAGAAAACTCGCTTTTTAGGGAGATGTTTCCATATTTTAACTATCGTTAACCTGTTGCAACATTACCAGGAACTAATCTAATTGTGCTCTAGCTATCATTACATCGTTAATATATCATAATTCTTAGTAAGAAGACTAGATAATGCAATATAATAATGTCCATCGCCATTTTCAGGAATATATACGCAAATCTAAAACTAAATAAAAAACGAGCATATGGCCACCTACTTGATCGATTGATTAAGTGTCAGATTTAGAGCCACTCGTAATCGCGCTACCGGGTGTTACCGGTACGACAAATTTGACGGCGCTGCGATGCATCCACATTTTGAGGGTGAAAACATACTACAGCAGACCATCCAGGGATAACAAACAAGTGCAGTGAGTGATACGAACCAATTTTATTGAGTTTAAAGTGATGCAAAAAAAGGGTACAAACTGCAGTTAGCGCCAGGTTCTCTCTGCTCGTGAGTCACCGGGTAGCTAGCGGCGTAGCTGCTTGCGCCAGACTATGGCCACACTTTTGAACTAGCATGTACATTTGCAGTCGAACACGTATTTTGTATCAATTTTACTCTAAACGTATCACTTCGGTTTATATCTTCATTGGAGCATGCTTAGGCATTATTATCGGGTTGCGATGATAAGATCATTGTTTCATATACACTAATATGATATATTGACGAGATTCATGCTCTTATCAGCGTCTAGATTACCCTAAACAATTGGCAAGATGCACTTGAACCCTCAATGTGTACATATGATACCGCTATTTATCTGCAATAAATGGCACTTGAATCTCAAACTTCGAGAGAAAAATGTATAAGAAATTGATTTTGGAAGTTATGTCTTATTGTGATGGTAACACGATGTAACAAATATGTGTTAATGACATGTTATCAATATACTCTATCTCAATTTTACAAAATCAAACGCAGTTTTGTGATATTTCGCTGCCAATCCTCACCAATTTCCACGTTTACTGTAATAATAGTATTCTATATTTATATAACGCCTATCTCGATTGATAATCATCTCTAAGCGCTTTACAATTATATTCTAACCCCGATCATCGGAAACATTCTTCAATCAATCCAGCACACAAAGTGCACATACCTTTGCATAACTAGCTTTCATTATAATTACAAATGAGGAGTCATTGGACAGATAATAAAGACTCAAGATTTTAATCATACCTTATTAAATTGTGATGCAAACAATACTGCTTAAAACTGCTTATCTACTTTTTAATATGAGAGTCAATAGGGCCTAGATATTCAATCCTAGCAGAATCTTCTTCAGAGGCTAAATGACGATGAAACATAGAGAACATAATATTATATAGACGTATACATGTAATGTAATACAGCTGAGAAAAGGGGCGGAAATATGGAACATGGAGAGGCGGTGAGTGGCCAACCACTAAAGAAGGTTCTGTTAGAATCGAATGTATAGGCCCTATATTGTTTTTGACGCATTTTGCAAAACATAATTTCTGATCCTCCCCTATTCTCAGGTACACTGAATGTACGATGTTATTGATACCTAACATAATTGACATGCATTAGTATACACTCGACCAAAGTTGAGTTTCCGAACTTTTGTGAGGAGCTTAGAAAGTAATCACCACCATTTTCAGGTTACGCTGTACAGCGCTGCTCTGATGTTCACGGCAGCATAACATAATGCTTCTGTATAATTATGTTATGAATGTTGCAACCTTCCTTGTTTCACGTGACGCTTCATATACGGCACCCTGGATAACATAATAGTATTGAAACTAATGAGAGACACCTATGATGGATGAAATAATAAAATAATACTTCGTTCTACTTCCGTCTTCCGCTGAGAACGGGGGCAGAGACATGGAACATGGAGAGGCTATGAGTTGCCAACCAAACTTGTGCTTTATGTATCATCGTCATTTAGCCTCTGAAGAAGGTTCTGATAGAATCGAATTTGTAGGCCCTGTATTGACTCTTATTCAATTGTATCCACTAATAATGTAGAGACATTATTCGTCTAAACATGCTAAAGGACTTGATTGAGCTTTGGAAAATAGTGATCTTAAAAGTGGATTTATTGATCTTCCAAACGAAACATTTTCAGGCATTTTGCAAAATATTAATTCTGATTCTCCCCAATTCTAAGATACCCTTAATGTATAATGGATAAGTAGAGACTAAATTTGAGTTTTTGAACTTTTTGTGCGGAGTTTAGAAAGTAATCATCACCATGTTCAGGTTGCGCTGTAGAGCACTGCTTTGGTCTTCACGGGAGCAAAACCTAGTACCGTGGGTGCTGGAGAACCCGGACAGTCACACACAACACAGTGCGTCATTGACTTTGTACACGCACCGTGCGCGGTGTCCGGGTTCTCCTGCACTGCGATAAATTGAACCTTCGTGCATGAAATCGCGCCGTGCGGAAACCCGCTTTGCCGTTGAGCGATAATTTTTTATCAGCAAAGGCAACGCGATATTACGGTCCAATTGGTGTAAGTTTCTACCAAAATGAACTACTGAGCGTAGATTTACAAAAGCGAGAATAAAGATTATACAAATTGTAATCTCAAATTATCGTGAATAAAATAAAAAATAACAAATTTTGGAGTTTAAAGACTGACTTTCAAGCGATTTTCTGGATAACCAGGAGGACTACAGAACAGCAATATACATGTATTTTATGAGCAATATGCAGATAAATCGTTTGATATAGGTTTCGAGTCGCATGTTCAGTGCATTCTCGGCAAATCTAATTTCAAAGGTAGCCCTGTCCATTTTTTGGCCGGGTTCTCGCCCCGTCCGGGTTCTCCAGCAACTACGGTACTAAATTCTATAATGTTGTGAATGTTACAACCATCATTATGTCACGTGACGCTTAATATACGCCACCCTGGATTACATTATAGTATTGAAACTAATAAGAGACACCTATGATTGATGGAATAATAAAATAATGCTTCGTTTTATGTAACACCTTATACTGTACATGTATTGACAATCATATCTAAACAGTTAATGAAATATCCTATACAGAAATAATCATATTAAGTAGATTTCAAAGTGGATCAATAAATCATGTTCAATTAGTTACAGTATCAGTTTCAAAATATAATTTATTTATTTAAATTCCTATAATTCACTAACAACGAGACAACATTACTAATTTATGAAGTTATTTATAACATTTAATAAAAGTAATAGAACTTCCCTCTCATAAAAAAAGAGATGTAAACATTGTTCAAACTTTTGTTCGAACGAAGTACATTTACTTCCGTCAAAAGTGAATAAAATCGAGCAACATCTCGTAAACTGACCAGATGGCTTCAATGTTTCAGTCGCACAAGAACAGTGAAGCGGAGAAGCAATATGGATAACTTTAAGAAATATTTCTCTGCTCATATTTGGCTTCTTTTTGTCGCTTCTAGTTATGTGTCGAACATAACGGGGGCAGTATGTAGTGCTGATGGGTCTGCGTACTTTGTCACTCATCCTAGAAACGTTACAGTTTCCGAGGGGGCGAATGTCACGTTGACGTGTACAGTGACAAACTTTGAGGAAGGCACAGACCGTTTGACTTGGGCTGTGGGTAACCCTCGCCAATACAAAGGTGAATCCACTGAGACGTATGACCCTTTGCACAGACAGAAGACATCGACACTGACTATTTACAATGTTGGAAGAATGCCTCAGACTCAGTGGTGTAGATTCGTTGACTTCCATGCCGGCAGGTTACGACAGACTTGTACCTCTCGTGAATCATTTTTAACTGTCGAATACTTTCCAAGATCAAACGAACTTGAGTGTGGACCAACCCACCTGGAGCCATTTCGTGAAGGCGAAACTCTAACAGTGTGGTGCAGAGCTCATCAGGCCAATCCACCAGTGATAATGTCATTGGAGACATCGGAAGGCAGAAACATAATTTCGCCATCTGCTGGGAATGGAATTTGGATAGCTATCCTTAACCAAACGATCGACATAAACACTTCTTTTCACAACACCACACTTTCATGCATGGTAACTGGGACTGGGACATTTTCCAGTCGGAGCGTTCTTTGTCAAATTGATACTATCTTGGTTCTATCTAAACCTGATTTGACATTTTGGCCTTCCGATATCTTTATTCCCAACGATTACAACGAGTCAGTCGAAATAACATGTCATGGTGGAGGCTTTCCAGAAATTATAACATATTATTGGGTGTGTTCGCCACCTGGGTTACTGGACGGGTGTCATAACGAATCGAACACTATAACTGTATCTGTTTCAAGATATATAAGCGCCCACCACAAGGACGTGACGGATGGTGCTGTCACCTGCTTCGCCACAAATGTTGAGGGAACTGCTAATATCTCAGCACCATTTACACTGACAGCTGCTCGTTCCGTGAATTCCTATGAGACTGGGCTCTGTTCGCCTAATATTACTCTCAACTCTGAATTGAAACTCATGTGGCATCTCATTTTCACATGTAAAATTGAGAGATGCCTTAATATGGATCAGTTCAAGTTCCAATGGCGTCTTGACAATATTTTGATATCAGAAAACGAACAAGGTTTCAGACAAGTCGGATCATCACCTGGGCAGTCTAGCTTGGTCATGGAATCCCCAGATATCTCGAAAGTGGGGAAAATGGTTACTTGCATCGTAGAAACTGGGTTCGTCACAAGAGACAATTCTTATACAATATCAGTGACGGATTTGAAAGAACACTCTGAATCTATTGATCAACCTTCTAATGACAATGGACAAATGCAATCAAATATTCTGGTTGTGCTGGTCATTGGGTTGAGCGTAATAATTTGCCTTGTGGCTCTTCTGATTCTGATTACTTACCGCAGGTGTCACCAGGGCAGCGTGCCGGACCCCTCGCGTGAAACTCCAGTCGAAATCAAGGGCAAAATTAAACGTTCGTCATCGGACAACACTGACGATTTTTACAACGATCACCTCTACGAGGATCCGTCAATGCTTGGCATGCATAGATACTCATCTGCACCGTTCGAGAAGCCTTCGATGAATCAACTGGACTATGCTGATTGCATATTCAAGGTATGCGGATCGAACAGGTGTAGCATCCACGAAACTAGCTTGAATGCGGATGAAACTAAAATCGATGACCACTGCAATGAAGATGATATTCGCGCCGATGATGACATTCATGATGATGTTTGTGGTGGTGATTATGGAAACAAAGAAATTGTTCACATGTGCAAGAAAAAGCGGGGACATGATAGCAATTTTCCAGGGAAAATTGGCTTTTTCCCTTCACCACCTCCTCTCCCAAATAAAGTTATTGAAATTGAGAACTGAATTAAAACATGATGAAGGAGCGATGCCTAAGCTCAACGATTATAATAATTGGACATGTTGGAATACCAATGCCATTTACTACTACCCCGGCGTCCCTCGCATATGACGTTAATTGGAGGTCGATCTGCGTGGGTCCTAATCTTTATAAGAAAAATATGGGTAAATAGAATAGTCGTATAACTTTTTGTAAACTTTTTGTAAAGAACTGGTGAAAACTTAACATTAGGACACTATTGCGCATGCCGGTCTCATAGTGTATTATGAGTTGTCTATCATGTGTTACGCGCCCACAGTAAACCGAATTATGGGGAATTGACATGAGTGTGTGTTAAACGAAACAACATATGGCATTACATGCACGTTTCTACTATGTTAAGAGACTTTAATTTTTAATAAGAAATGACTAATAACATTAGCTGTCTATTACTAAGCTCTATACCCAATCCAATTGCATGGTTGCTGGCAAACGAAAATTATAATTCATCAGTTCAATGTTCATTTCTGTTTCAAATGCATCGGTCGGATAGTTATGTTTAGGCAAACAAAACAATTTTAGGAGAAAATCACTTTGGACGTTCTGATTCATGTTATTGTTTTCTCTTCTTTTAAAAAAGTTGGTGCACTATCAAGTATCATTAAATCGGAGGTACATCAAACTCTTTAGCAAATATTGGGGTGTTGATGTTTGCTTAGATTATTATTAGCCTGCATTTTGGTATCGATATAGTACAATTAATTCCATAGAGATCTTTAGAAAATCGCCACATGTTGTATCTGTATATTTTTGGAAAATGTATAACTCGATAATTACTAACAGCGCGATATAACAATGATAAGGGAGTTACGCGTAAAATAGCTGTTATTTGAGTAAATGTATTACATATAATCGTAAGCATATAATAATGCATTTTTGGTAACTAGTCAATATTAATAATCATACAAACGTGTTTTGGTGGTTACAGTCCGTTATTCCGAAGGTTCGTTATTCCGAAGGTTCAGTTATTCCGAAGGTTCGTTATTCCGAAGGTTCGTTATTCCGAAGGTTCGTTGATCCGAAAATAAAATCGGGTTCGTTATTCCGATAATTGAATCGGGCTTGTTATAATACTATAGTTTGTGTTTTGTTTATTTAATTTACAGCCTGCATTAAGCATACCCCTCCCCCTTTCCCTCCCTTGGCCAGACCAATCAAACATTTAAGTTTATTTTATCTCTTTATATCAAATTATAGCATTATAACAAACCCAAATTCATTTTCGGATTAACGAACCCGATTTCATTTTAGGAATAGCGAACCTTCGGAATAACGAACCCTCGGAATAACGGACCTTCGGAATAACGAACCTTCGGAATAACGAACCCGATTTCATTTTAGGAATAGCGAACCTTCGGAATAACGAACCTTCGGAATAACGAACCTTCGGAATAACGGACCTTCGGAATAACGAACCTTCGGAATAATGCAACAAATGTTCGGATTAACGAACCCTATTTCATTTTCGGATTAACGAACACTCAGGTATAGGAAATTTGCGTGTTCGGAATAACGAACCTTCGGAATAACGAACCTTCGGAATAACGAACCTTCGGAATAACGAACCGCACCCGTTTTGGTATGTATATTGTACACATACGTAAGACCCCTGTTACACATACCTTTTAAGTGGACTCAGGCCGCCTCCTGAGGCGGCCTTAGTCTACTTCATTCATGTGTAACAGGGGTCAATTTTGAAAAGCCGGCCTGAGGCCGGCCCCATTTCTGTCCACCTCTGGATGTGGTTTGAAGCCGGCCTCAGGCCGGCCTCAGTCCGGCAATCGGTATGTGTAACAGGGTAAGTGGACTGAGGCCGGCTTGAATATGCAAATGAACTTGCAGCGCGCTCGTAATGCGCTTGCAGCGCGCGCATAATGCGCTTGTAGCGCGCGCGTACTGCGCGCAATGAGGAAGTAGGTCGCTTAATATGCCTAATATGGGATACAAGGGCGCGCTGATGCCAACACTATATATGGTATGAGCAGAGCCGTATATGGATATGAGGCCTGATCACTGTGAATCGTGTGAATATAATTACAGGGGTCCTGCCATGTGTAACAGGGTCGTGCGCTATGTGTAACTGGGGTTTAATGGTCTCGAGGCGGCTTCAAATTGCCGGCGTGAGGCCGGCCCCGGGGCCGGTTTCAAAAGCCGACGCATGTGTAACAGGGGCCTTAGTCTGACCATGCTTTCTTATAATGTCTTCATTTTCTGAGCGTGAAATGTTATATTACTGAGATGCTGGTATGTCATACAACTATAGAGGGATATGATTACACAGCCATGATAGTAAACTACATCACAATCACACCGTATATAATTATGTATAACTATAGACATAATAATATAATGTTAGCTAAGGGACATCATTATTTTTACATCATGATCTGTGTGTATAGATAGTTTCATGTTATACGCTATGAAAACATTGGTGATGACAGCTTAGGAACATCATTTATTGTGTAAGACATCATGGTATTTGGCTATTTGCTTGGATGTACGGATGTACACTATGTAAATATTTGTAATGTCAGCTTAGGAATGGCATTAATTCTCATGAAATTATGATATTTACGTTACACGCTTGTATACAGAATATGTAAATATATGTATAATTAAATAACTAGTAGTACATCATTGGAAATACATTATACAAGTTACGGCTTTGTATTGAAATTGTAATTACTGTAGATGTTCGACGGTTTGATCACTTAATATTATGATTTTAAAAGTAATGTCACTATTTAACAACATGTATGTAACTTCAATTATTCACTTAATTAGTATACACACTTACATAAACCATAACTTGTATTTTTAATAAATATTTATGTATGCTCTGTTTTTTAAAATTCCTATATGAAAGTCAATTAAGCCAATATCAATGTTTTAAAGAAATAAGACGTGATAACAATTGATAATAATTGTCTTTTCGGACTGAAAGCTTTTTTATGTTCAATAACCGAAGTATGTAAATGAAATATACTCTCTGTTACAAATACATATTATTATACAGGATTGTGGGATTGTAGGATGAAAATGCATAGGTGTACGAGGTGTATGTGGGTGTTTGTGCGTGGGGGGGGGGGGGGGGGGTAAACCAGTATGTTAATGAATGAAATGATGTTCAACTGTTTATTGTAATTACATTTATAGCTAGTATTAGCTTAAATAATAAAAAAAAAAATTCTTATGTAAGCACACCCTTGAAGAATTGTGTCCTTGTCACTTGTCTATGGATATGTATGTGTGTATGTATTCAGCCGCAATCAGAACGTACAGAAACAAGGATACCATAGTAATGTTTTCACTAAAAATGTTAACACTATGCAATCCAACATTTTTGAAGATGCAATACAAATTGATAATTAGGTTGATATATTTCGTATTTATTTACGATGAAATTAACAATATCATACACAATTATATCAAATTCAAGACAATTTAGTCCAATACATGTATACAGGGGGAAAATACATTTAAAATGAAATCAATTTCGGTTTCCCTCAAAATATACATAATAATTACAATAATTAAATACATACATGTTATTCAGAATCATAGAGTGATTGCACTAACAAACAATGCTCGTTAAATCGTGGAATCCTGCAATAACAAGGCACATTAGTAATTGTTGAATTATTTAGTAATTATTATATTCTACAATATTACAAAATGTGGACAACAAATTATTTAGAAATTAATCAACGATACAGTATCATAACATTGTACAAATCTACACATTGTACGTGGAACTCAGGCAGTTCTAACTTACCTGGTTGTATTCGTATTACCAATAGAGCCTTCGAACAGGTTTTTGTTGTCCGAATATATCTTTCGTTCTAATGATATTTACTACTTAAGTGTTGACATGTCTAAGTCTCCCTGGGAGAATTTCAACTCTGTATACAGTGAATGCAATGAGTTAGCAAATATCACCTTGCATTTCCGCGTAGACTTAGTACACTTATAGTAACTCGATGATAAGAAAATGTGAACATTTCAATCATACATTTCTTTTTAACAGAATATCAATTCAGAAAATTAAAGCTGTTCCATGCTTATATTGGTGAAACAAATACAATGAGTCATGTGAGGTCTGCTAGATTTGAGGATGTTGACAATGTTACCGGATCCCTTTAAAATTTGAATATTCACACATCACTCAGGGAACATTTTGGATCATAAAACATATTTTTCTGAACTTGTTGATGGAATGGACTACTAAAGATGTTACCTTTCATTTATAAGAATATTATTTTGGGGGGTGGTGGTATCCCTTTATGTTAAGGTGAATATATACACCATATACAAGTTATATTCTCGTTAACATGCGCTACAAATTACAGCAGTGAACAGAAGATATAACTGTCATCACTATTACAATGTATATACAATTGCGTTCCAACGTTCAAATTTTCACTGGTGTGGGGCATTCAGTACAATAAACTACATTGCTTTTCAAGTACAACTTTTTGTATGGAAAAGCTAAAACAAGTACAAGAATATATAGACGAAATTAAACATACATATAATAATCTTAAACAAGTTATAAGTCGATTCTGGATAAATGTTTGAAGTCTGCAGCTTGAAACTTGCGATTATGTTTTTTTTTACCACTGATTGTAACGATATTGAAGAGCTTATGTTTCATACATAAACAATATTGTTATCTGAATGGTTGAGAATGCTGTCAGTAAGAAGTGTGTAATTTTATTTAAATCGCGAGCAAATTTGATTGTAGGCAAATATTTTGGGAATAAGTGAAATTTTATGTAAACAAACTAATTGAGTATACTCAGTTGGCGACGATTTCAGACGAAATTCAGGTCTCCAATGAGATTCATACGCGTAGTCACAACTGTATCGTTAGTCGTCTGATTTCGCTGAACTATCATGTTATAATGTTCTTACGCTCTTAAATCACATGTCACTCTAAATTAACGGTTCTAGCATTTCATTATCTAAAGTACTGCACAACTCATCAAACACTTAAAATTGCCTTGAATATAGTTTGAAAAAATTTGTTTTTAACATAATTACAACTAGTGCGCGAGAGAAAATGTGAACAAGTCAATGGACCCTCGAGCCTCTTTTCGCATCTTCTATACTCACAACCAAACTTCGTTAAATCGCCCACATACCATATACAACACAATTCATAGGTGTAAAAGTTAAGTCTGTTGTATAACATACATACTGCATAATACATACTTTATATAGCCTACATGATATAAGAAGCTTCAAGGTGTTTTTGTATCAAACAAATACTATTTGGCTTCAACAAGTATAATGATCTAGCTACTCCTTGACTCAGTTCTCCCTATACCTTGAAAATATGTAGTTTTAAAGTGCGCTCCAACCAGAACATTACTATACCTTTGATTGTACAGAGTGTATAACAAAAATATAATCAAAGCTCAAAGGTCTGTAATTTCCAAATGATACATTATCATATCTTATATCAGGCGGTGACGTGAAGAGTAGTAATTCAGCTTTAATTTGACACCTTTCCTGAATCAGCAATGTCACGAATTGATGGGTTATCTGTGGTTGTACAAATGTGGCACAAAACCTACTTTTTGAAAGTTTGGGCTAATGAATGTAAGCTTAAAAGTAAAATAATGGTGCCACATTTTAATGAAAGCATCAATTTGAAAATTGGTATTTATTTTATTATTTTGTTTTTATTCATTTATTTATTTATTTATTTATTTTTATTTATTTTTTTTTTTTTTTTTTTTGGGGGGGGGGGGGGGGGGTTGTGAGTTACTGAATCGTTTAGCTGAATAAATCCACTGATATCATGCATTATTAAGTACATTTGAATTAAAACATGAATATGTGATGGCCTGCCATCCACCAGAATTCAATTGTGATGTTAATATCAGTCGTAAAAAAAGGAGAGCTTAGATTAGCAAATTTGAGAAGGTCAAGTGATTGGGCCATTTTTCATTAAAGGAATTAACATAAACAGGGAACATGTACCTTCAGATGATACCTCAGTTGGAGGAACACATTAGGCGACAGATGCGAGGAGTCATTAGACAGATTCAGGACAGTGCCCAAGCCCATCGCCTTGTCGCTGTCCGAGATGGACTAGGGGAAATCTGTGACGAAAGGGTTATTGCAATCAAAAATGAGGTGGAATGGCCACTAAGAAATTTGAAGAACAAGGTGTGTACATCTCCTTGTGACCTGGATGATTTGCAGGGCCGCAATAAGCCTTTTCGTAATTACGCTTTGCGCATGCGCAACAATCACGACAAGCGTTTCCGGGTCAGGTCATTTTCCCTAAAAAACACCGAATTCGGACTGCGTTGCGTTCATACTGAGCTCACGAAAAACCGACCCCAAACTTATGCTCTTTCTTCTAAAAATAAAGGCTCCGTATCGACGCTAGCAACTTGAAAACATATTTTCAAAAGATTTCATGAATGTAATGTTCTTTGTTTATATTTTCATCATCTCATTGACAGTTGCAACTCTTAAATGTCAGTTTTCAAGCTACAACTTAAGTTAGGAAAAAATTTTAAATTTTTGGAAAAATTCTGGCAGCCGCATTTTGATTGCACTTTATATCGACCGTGGAAGGAAATACGGACATACACGCTGTGTTTTAGGAAAATTAGAAATGTATTTATAAATAATTCACAAACAACTTGTCGTTATTTTGTTTTATTTTTGAGATATAAAATTAACAATTCACTATAAAAGCAGGTGAAGCAACATTTATGCGCGACTCCATTGGGAGTTTAGCCATGTCTAGCGGCGTGGCTATCCTTCGCCATTGCATGTTACGCAAATTCCAGCATAAATCTAAACCAATGAGTGCGCGGAATTCACTCACGCCGTCACAGCGTTATGAGCAACAAACTCTGTCATTTATTTATTATCAGATTATGAAATTACATTTAAACGTGTGAAATAGATGTCAGATTTACTATTTAATCCAGGTAAGATGTTTTATCTGATCTTTTTTATTCTAAAAGCTGTTATTTCGTGTTATTCGAAAAGTTCGACGGTAAATCAATAACGAGGGGCAAAGCACGTGAAATTCTTCAGACCGTACCGCCGTACGCAGCTAGCGATGCCGACCGCTCGGGTATGGTTTTACGCGCAGAACCGTATGACGACTTGTTCATGAGATTTACGGCTAACAATTTTTATGAGGAATTTATCTAAAAACTGACTATTTAAGAGTTGTAACACCCAATCAATGAAATCAAGAAAAGGTCCCAAATATTACATTTATGACACTCGCTTAGTGGGGAAAACTCTAGGTTTTTCAATATCACGTCTTAAAAATAGGCTTTTATTTCATCCGTGAAAGCCTTTTTTCTTATTTTAACCCCTTTTTAAATGTTTTATATAAAAGTGAATATACAGTTAAATTGAATACAAACATATCGATAAGAAAGAGTAGGATAAGAAGTTTGTTGTAAAATTACACACCGATGTTCTATAGAAATCGGTGCCACACACGTACACCGAACCGTACATAGCCGCGCGCGCTCTACATGTATAATAAACTATAGAAAGCCTGCAATAACGATAAGCCAATGAACGGCGAGCGGATACCAGGGGGCGGAGCTTCGACGTCTTTCCGTTTAGCTCTTCGCATCGCTCGCTCGCGAAGCAAAAGCAAAACGAAAAAAGTAAATAAACATGACTCCAGAAAAATGATAAAATTTCATATTTAGGTTTACTATTTTGGTCTGAAATTTTCACACATGATAGATTAAACTATGGAGAATCTTATAAGACAAAAAACAAAAAAACTTGATTGTTTTCATTTCATTACTTAATAGTCAATTTTCTCGGTTCGAGCAATCCCGACTTGTATCTCTTTTTGAGCTAGCCAAACACATATTTCTTCCACAATGCTGAATTTCGAAATAAAAGAGAAATTATGAAAGCTAGATTGAGATCCGAGTTCAAATTGACGCAACGTTCAGCGGTACGATTGCTCGCAGAGTTTACACTGGATCATTGCACGCGCAACGGCGGAAATGCGCGACGCTGATTGGTGCCAGCAAACACTGTTGTGTCATTGGCAGCGAGCATAGAACTTCCATACGTTGTGTACAACGTGCACATACGTGAGTATAGTACACACACACAGGCACCCGCGCGCGCACCGATTTATTAGGGAAAATGACCCCGCGACCTGTGACGTCACGCGAGCCCATTGTGTAATTACGAAAAGGCTTATTGACAAAAAGTGGATGTTTTAGCCAAAAAATAAAAACAAATCCCAAATATTTAAGTGTGGCACCACTCATTTCAGGAATCCGTTCACCTGTTATCTTCAACAACAAAGAACTCAGCGATGCGTGACACTGTTGATTCAGTAAATGTTTCAAATTAAAACTGAAAAGGTATTCTTTACATCCAAATCTCAATTAAGGTGTGAACATATAATTTTGAAATAATTGACCTTTGAACTTCGATTACCCCTTTTCTATACTCTCTATATATTTAGGAAAATATGAATAGACGCATGGGCGTAGGTGCAATTTTAAGGTCGTTTGCCAGAATAACAATACAAATTGTATTATTTTCTCAGAAATTAAGTTGATTATTTTACAAGAACGAGGCGTCTTTTGTCCAATATATAGGTGTTTGGATTACATGTACGCTCATGAATTAACCATATATCTGAAAACATATGGCTGCTTCATTTTGCATAATCAACCCAAAAAACACAGACCTGGTAAATAAAACACAACCTCATCGATATTTCACAGTTTATAGAAAATCGTCAAGTAAAACGTATTGAAACTTTAAAACTGCTGATTTAAAATGTACTGGCCAGCTAACTCCCCCAAACAATTTACAGTTTGAATCAATCTTTTTGGGGTCAATGGCGTGAACATGACTTGTATTACAAAAATAATGCGTTCATATCCTGTTGGATTAGCCTTTATCATTTCTAGGAATAATTAAATTAATGTTACTTAAAAAGTAATGCTTCAATATAACTGTACAATTGTCTTCAATTAAATAAACATGTAATTTCGACGACCTCATTGAATAATCTTTATATCACGGTCACAGTAATTTGTCATCATGAATAATTACAAAAATCTTAATTGTTAACAAAGTTTTGGTTACTATCAACATTTGTGTGTAACTTTGATTAAAGGGATAGTTGAGTATTGGTAGAGAGGGCGCTAGACTACGCTAGAAAACTGAGTGTAAAATTTGAAATAGCATAATATTTAAATAATACAATCATCTTTGTTTGATCAAAATCGGTTCAGAGACGGCTGAAATATCCATAAATATTACAATTTGTAATAAACCTGGGGCCCCAGGTTTATTAGAGAATTTTGAACCAGCCGTTAAAAATTCAAAAAAAAGCTTCCTCTTTTCAAAAAGTTACAAAATAGGTATTTAAATAGTTGTTGGTTATTTCTCTATCTAATCACTATTTCAGCAAAGCATCACATGCACAATATTTTATTCAAAATGGTTGAAACCGATGAGTGTTAAGAGAGCGCCCTCTTACGTTTTAACGGCTCTTTTAGAATGATAACATGATCTTTACTACGTCATTTCTAATTTTGTGTTCCTTTCTAGTTATAACTATAAGTTTGTAATGTAATGATGCAGGTTTGGGTTAATAAAATTCAGTTTCACCAAAACTGTACTCTCCTTACCAGAACTCAACTATTACTTTAAGAACAAAATTATTATGAACCTTCATCAATGAATTTGCTGGTTACTTTTTTTAGATAATGTAGGTCAAATGCGCCAAGTATATATTCGGCAGAACCCTCCACAAATGTAAATATCATAACGTTATCATCGTTATGTATATCTTTATGTGAACTATATTACAAGACAAAATAATTATATATTCTGTCGTTTATACTATGATTATCTTCCTGCATAACCATCAAAATTTTGATTACCTTTTTAAAATAATTAGGACTTCCTAACCCCTTCAGATTCATATCTCGCTGTCTGGGTATGTAGTTCATTACTCGTCAGGATTTGAACTCCTGTTGGTCGCGTTACATCGGTTTCATACATTTTTTCAATCGTCGTCCCGTTATTCTCCTCGATTTTGTCCCTGACCTTCGTCTTGCAGAGTTTGGCTTTTGGGTGAAAAGAATGCATAGTTACTTTAACATACCACACCAACGAATATAGAACATATTAACAAATAATTGCTCACGTTTTTGATGAAGCCAGTCGTCATACAAAGGCAACTTACAAAATGTATGATTAGCAGATTAGTGTGTTTTTGTTTTGTACTCTACTCCTTGTTCACTTATCCGTTTAATTTGTATTATATTGGTCACAACATTTCAAATACAATAGGTCTATATGAACCCGAACTATACATTTCTGCACTGCAGCGATGTTATAATATTATGGTACATTTGGCAATAACTGTTAAATCAATAACTATGTACGTCCTATCCAACAGAAAACTTACTTAATTCTCCGGCCTCGACTGAGAACTCTTTGTCGAGAAGAACGCACAGTTTGACTTGCTGCTTGCCTGAAGCTACTGACGTGTTGTAATCCTGTATGGCGCTTTTAACGGTCTCTTTCATCGTTTCATCGGGCATCAACGCTTCTGCTTCAGGGTGTGATCGTTTCTTCTTCCGTTTGTCAGGCTATTGAAAACAACAATTAAGAAATCGAAGGGAGTATAATAAAGCCATGCTCGCTGTATATAGGGAAGAACATATATATAGACCAGTGTTTTAATCTAGGCTGAGTCTTTCGAATGTCGACGACAAGGGCGGTCTAAGATGTAAATAGTTACACGTGATTGAAAGCGTCCGTAAAGGCCGAATTAACCTACAAACCAACATTTTGATAATAAAGACCAAAATAGAAAATGTCCCCTAAAGATTTGCATGATGCAAAACAACAACAAGAATAGTAAATATATCATGGCTGTGTTTTTTGTTAATTTTAGCTTTTACAATAGACATCTAATTTGTAATGTTTGTGTTAATTGTTACGGTGCTGTTTTGGATGCAGGTATTACCTTGAGTGTTGCTAGCAGCGTGAGATACGAACGGTTGTCACCGATCAGCATGCAATCATTGATCTCTGGGGTCTTCTTAATTGCTTCTTCGACTGGACCTGGATGAATAGTATCTCCTTCTGTATTCTTGAATTTGTCTATAAAAAACCGAAGCAAAAGAAAACCTATTATGCGACGATAAACATGTATAATAATGGTCTGTCTATCAAATATATCACATTATTTCCAATGTAACCGCAGATAGTCATGTTAGACGGTCCAATATTTCGTGTTTTAGACCGGGATACGTTCTTAAGTCCAAGGTGATTTAATTAATCATGTTCTTAATGGTCTCTTTAGAATATTGAGCGACGTTAGCACCCTTCGCAGCATTGGGCAATTTATTTTATAAGCGTTATAAAGATAATAAGCTAATTTGCATATTTTTGAAATAAGGTCAGAGGTCCAATATGAATAGTTCCAAAATGATCAGAACAATTAATACAGGTTAATTTCGCGCAAGGAAACATTTTCCGGTGCTCATTTGCATGTTCTTTATGGGAACACCCTGAAACTCGAGATGGTTACCCCTAATTTGCAGATTTATGAATATTATTGAGTTTTATTTGCTACATCCTCTAATAAACAGCACTTTCAGTTTATCATTTTTCCAATGATGTTCTATATTATGTATTACATATATTTCAGGTGAATGGCAACATTGGCAACCTCTGGTAATGCATCTGGTGGACATTAGGTTATTTACCTAATTTGCATATTCCCAAACATTGAGCATATCATGATTTCCTTTGTCAGACTGGATGACTGATTTACCCATTTTTAACAAATTAGACACTGAAAGTAACAAAATGATAACTAAACAGCGAATATAAGTTATTGAACTATTGATACAATAAGTTTCAATCACCAAATTGCTCAGAAAATAGTTTTAAAAATAAAGAAATATAGCAGTTTTTGCTAAATCCCCCTGGCGTGACGTCACCAAAAAGACATGTTACGGTCTCCGCCAAGTCGCTTGATTCGGTAGTTGAAACGGTGTTCAATATATGGCCCATTTGTATTTTCTCTTACGAGTGAGTGCTTGAAAAGTAATATATTCATATTCTATATGATCTTAGCTATCTGTAGAAGTATAATTAAAATAATGTTGTGTTTTTCAATAAATCTACACTTTAACTGATACGGATTTCACAAATTACGGAGTCCACAAGTAACAGGAACTTCATCATGTTTATGATATATGTGAAGCTCATTGCTTGCGGAAGCACCATGTAATATGGAGGGACGAATGGTCGGAAAACTGAGATATCAACACAATAACATTTATTCTACTCTTCATCAAAGGTTTAAATTATGGAATATGGATATCAACATATAATTACAATCCAATTGTGTTAACCTCGTGTATTGCCGATGAGATACAAGAACCCGTCACTATCGCGGTATCCAATGTCCCCGGTGAGGAAGAGGCCTTGTTCAGTGAGGGTTGACATGGTGTTTTCTCTTTTATTCAGGTAGCCCATGAACAGGTTGCGGTCGTAGAAGCAAACCTTTCAAATACAAGGATAATTTTAAATCGATATTAATAAGTTATCTATTAATACAACTTATAACATTTGAAATTCATCTCAAGCCAAAACTTTTAATGAAATCTCATATAACGTCAAAGTCTGCATGTCCCTCAAAACGTATTTTATCCCCCAAAGCCTGCTTTTGTTCATATCATACTCGTACCATACGTGTATGGTGGACACAAAGGAGGAGACCGCCCTTGCGGTAGACATCACATTACAACCACAATATAGTGTGTGATGCAAGGGGACAATCGACTTGGGAGAGAACGGGTAAACGTCCTGATCTACCTTCTCGTGGTGGGGGTCGTGCACCAAACTGACTCGTTCAGTAGGTGACGAACAAACCAGGATGGCAATGCCCATCAGAGGCGATGACCCTTATAAGCTCTCATCAAATAACTGGAAAGAGGTTTGGCAGCAGGCTATCACCTTGTTCTAGTATAATTACACTCTTGCTAAAGAAACGGATCATCATTACTCGGCGGATAATCGGCGATCAGTTTAATAGTCGTCTCAAGTAGTCTTCACCGACATCCTCTTTCGAAAAATGTTGACGGACACCCCCCCCCCCCCCCCCCCCTCGAAAAAATCTTCAACGACACCCTCCCCTCTCCACTCAAAAAAATATTCAGAGTACGCCAGTGGCTTCAGTGGCTGGTTCCAAGTACTCAAAGGATGCATAATCATAATGTTTCTAATTTGTATTCCATAGCAATTGACTGGGTCTTGCCGAAAGCAACTAAAGACAAAGAAATCTGAAACTTTCAGATCTTGACTTTGGCGATGACATTGCAGCACTCACAAACTCCAAACTACAGCATAGTGAAGACGCTATAGGTGGAACTGCTTAATAACTAGGCCTACTCATAATCATTACAAGACAAAGAACCTGCTCCAAGAACACCATCCTTCCTAAGATGTATTTATTCGTCAAGACAAAATCAACACTGTTGAAATGTGTACATACCTGGAAAGTTCGATCAACAACCACGGAGATATGACCAAGGAGATCAACTGCATAACAGGGTTGAGGAAAATCTATTTAGTTTGTGTTTGATTTTAAATCGCGATTATTATTTATTTGTTGGTAATCAGATTATGTTCATTTTTTTTTCTTCAAAATGCATCTAATATGATTACGATTCAACCATTGCAGTAGACTACCGTAGAACACCATCGTCAAGCACCCCCAAGCACCTATACGCATCTTGCTTTTAAAGACGTTTCCATGAGATTCACCTCCATTATCATCCTCATGAATATTCCTCACCATTATTTGCATCCTTGATTAAAGTTTCCCGTTTGGACAGAGAGCGGGCGCTCTTTAAAAGCAAGATGCATATTGGTGCTTGGGGGTGCTTGACGATGGTGTTCTACGGTAGCCTATACAGTGCATTACACAACTATTGACAGAAAGGACAGGGATATAAAACAACTATATTAATCATTTTTTGGGGGGTACTTTTTTATTACTATTTTTGTATTTAGTATTGTATTTTGTACCAAGGCTTTGTGATTTGTATGATTTCTCTATGAAAATACTTAGGTAATTTAAACCATAACAAATTTAATTCAAGTAGCTCTAAGCTCTCGGTTGGGGAAATCGTAAATTCAAACGATTACCAAACAAACATAATTTTTTTTAAATTAAACTTCAATTATTTGTTAAAATCTGAAGGCGATTGTTTTGATTTTGTTAAACCTAGAAACGATTTGTATATGATTTGTAATGATTGTTTTTAATGTAAAGGCAATTTCTAAGAGTGTAATGATTTTGTTTACCTAAAGGTGATTTTTATGATTGTGTAAACCTAAAGGCAATTTGTTATGTTTTTGTTAAACCTAAAGGCGATTATATGATGTTTTGTTAAACCGAAAAGCGATTTTTATGATTTGTTTTAACCTACACAGTAACCCTTCGCTATACTCTCCCGATCGTAATAATTATATAATTATTCAATCTTTCTGTCCAGAACAAAAAGTGCACTTGCCCTGTTACTTCTAGGTGAGATTTAAACATTATGAATTACACTTTTCACTTTAGTTGATCACTTTAGCTGCCCTATCGGCAACCAGGCAACCAAATTAGAAAATGTTTGTAGTTTTAGTTGCCCAACATTAAATATTACTAGCCCTGGGCAAGTGGCCAAGTGCTAGTACTGGTGTCAATTATTGAGCCCTGATTTAATGATCTTAAGCATAATTGGAGGGCAAATATATCACAATAATCACAGCTATTTTAAAATAATTATGTTTAATAAAATGTAATACATACAAACAAAAAATTATACAACACACAATAATAATAATAATAATGAAACACTTTTATATAGCGCATAACACATAAGCACAATTGCATGTCCCTATGCGCTTTATTATTACCCTTGGTCATCAGGTACAGGTCAAACCCGCACAATTATCTTGCGCACCATCTCAACTCCCCGGGGAGCATACTAGCCAATGGCAGCCATATGATAGCGCCCAGGCTAATTAACACCCGACCAAGTACCCATTTATACTCCTGGGTAGATTAAATGCCTTGCTGAAAGGCAAACGGAGTGGGCAGGGTTCGAACTCGGGATCTCGAGATCGGAAAGCGCGCGCTCTACCAATCTTGCCACACTACGTCCACAAGTCTATACAAAGTGATTTAAATCAGCGATTGAAAAGAAAAATCGAGGCGATCTAAATCGCGCCAACCCTGCTGCATAAAAGGAAAAGAATTAGCAGCCTCCACCTAATATAACAAAATCTGGTACAGCAAGAAGCTTCCAAATCCTAAAAATGCAATTGGAATTCTAGCGGTTCCCTCATACCTTGTTGAGAGAATTGTATCAACTCATTGTATCAATTTATATCAACTCATTGATTGGATTAGTGAATGTTAATACTTACCTCCCCATTACCAGCCGTGACAGAGTTATGGATGACAATTTGGGAATCGGGTAATGTTTTACCAACGCTACCAAACCTGACAGATCCGGGCAGACATGATGTTAGAACCCCTGCAAAATAGAACATTTTGTTTTGCAGAATATGAGTTGCGTGATCATTACTCGAGCTCTACTGTACCTTTATTAAAGTGAGGCCTGTAAAGTGTATAACTCCACGAAAATTACTTGAAGCTTCCTCTTTCTCTTCTACCGTGTTGTTTAGCAGCAGCAGCTTATGGTAAGCATGGTAAGAGAAGAATAAAAATGCCCCTTTAGTATGACGATATCTATCATTCAGCTCAAAAGCGTTAACAAACGGTCATGCATAAACCTCATAAACGTCCGTCGTAAAAGCGGACGCATATGTTCACTTTTTTAACCAGGAAAGCATTGTTTTTTTTTCAATGAAACTTTCACACATCATTTGGACATATCTTACAATGATTTTGGTACATGATTAAAGTCTCAAATGTCCTTCTGGGCAATATCTGACACTTTACAGGCCTCACTTTAAGGTAACGAGGGATTTCATCCAATATTAACGGTATTCACGATAGCTTTCGAATGGTATTCATGTCATCATTGATTATAATGTATGATTCGTTATTCAGGCCTGGATTCACTACGATTTTTAAAGTTTTGATCACATTTTGCTAACAGCGCCCCCATATTGTTCATGAACCCCGACTAGGCAGTGAATCACGCATGGGAGGAAACATGTTGCGATGCCGCTAATATAATGTAACGTCAAAATATGTTGTGTTTCTTTAAACTTTGGAATTAGGAAGATTCCTACATGTACATAATATAAAAACATAAATGTATGCGTACCTGTACTTTCACACATGCCATAAATGTCATAGATGGGAAGACCGTGGCTCAGGAAGAAGTCCAGTGTTTCCTTGCCAAGCTTGCTTGCGCCGGAGAAACAACATTTGCACTCGTTCAGACCCAACTCAAATCGGACCTAAATTTGTGGGAAATTCCAGGTCAGATTTAGTTATTAACTTGAAGAATAATCGGTTTAAGATTGGAGTTATTTATTTATTGACGGTTAAAAGCTTGCAATTGCTGAGCAACTCGCCTAGGATTTGCACATACAATTTTACATATTAGTTGCACAAACTATTCTTCTCGGGTTTTCTCATGAATGCATATATATAAACGGAAATGTTATAAGCTTCTAGTAAAATGTGTTAAATCTTCAAAAATGTACTTGAAACTTTGGGGGGTTCTAACATAGTAAACATACAACATTAAAATTGTATTACCAATAGAAGCGGGAAACAGCTTTCGGTTTCCCGAAGTCCCTTCCGTTAAATACGTATGCATTCATGATGTGTTCAGATGTATAATTATCTAGTGGATAATTATAGCTATGTACAAAGTCAGTGCAAGTGGTTTACGAAAATCACTTGCCAATCTCGCTCATTACTCGGTCGTATGACATTCATTAACTATGGAATGTCAACACTACGCTAAGTGGACATATCTAATACAGAAATTCAGATATTATCAACAATTTACAAGTTTGTGTTACTACATTGGGCCCAAAAAGAAACTTATAATTTGTCAAATGATCATATCTTTAAATCCTGTCCATCAAAATTAACCAAAATGACACACCGGATTACTTAAATACTATACTCTAAACAGATGTCAGTAACCAAGCAGTTGCCCAACTGACAGAACATCAAAAAGCACTGACATGGAACAACTTCCGGGACCACATGTCACAGTTAGGGACAATTCGCCTGTTAATACACACATTCAGAGCAGCTGCTCTACAGGAGTCTCCCCCAAGCGTGTATCACAAACCTGGTGGACAGCATGCGTAGCAGATGCACGGGATGCTTCCAAGCACATGGTGGAAACACCCACTATTGATGTCTGTGTTTTGGAAACTGACATTACCTTTCTTTCAATTGTTTCTTTTTGGGCCCAATGTATTTCCCTTTTAAGTGAAAGAAATGCATGATACGTTCATGACATCACAATTAACAACTATGTGCAAATGTGAGGTATTAAATTTATCCTCATGATCACAATATCTTATCAGTTCATTGGCTGCTCAAGAAACATACATACACAGAATCTGATGGTAACCCGCCAACTGGCTCCTGAGATTGAAAAGTTTTACCGGACGGAATACCTGAAACTATGCATCCGGCCACTAATGTAGGATGTACACATTTCTTCAAACATACCTTCCTAAAGAGCAGAAAATTCGCAAGAGTCCATCCCCATGGTTTCGACTTCCTGTAAAATGGAAAAGATGAATCAAATTCGAAATCTACCTGTATAAAGTATGTATTAGTTGACAACTTCCTAACAATGATATAGTACATACATTGGCACGATTGATGTTCGTAGACTTGTCAAATATAAATGCCAATTTGTACGCACATCAACTATTACCAATTTGTATCAGTAACATATGTTCGTTTAACTACGTAGAGGCACCGAACGCCTTCTTTGAAAACATACGAGTTCTCAGTCCAAATATGAAAGACTCTAACATAACCTTAATAACATTTGTTGTTCTTGTAAGGCTCGTTTCCGTGAATTTATTGTATAAGTGCGCAAGTTTTTGTGGGTATTTGTGTTTGTGTGTGTGTAACATCGACTTAAAAGGGACCACCAGGCACAGAAACACACATATGTTTTGGTACCGTTGTGTGATATCAAATAGATGCCCATCATTTTGAAAAGGGTTGTGGAATTCATACACAATGCAATATTAATTACCACCACTTACGGAACCATTATGGCATTATGGCATTATGGCATTATGGCATTATGGCATTATGGTTTTGGCATTATGGTTTTGTATGCGGCGTACGTTTGGACAAAATAGAACCACGGACAATGCGTTTGTCCTAAACAAAAGGTAGTCTTCGTATGCAGACCCATGGACACGTGTTATAGTATAGCGGTGCTTTTTTCCAATTATATACCTTTTCGGGAACACCTTTACATAAATGTATACCCTTCTACAGAGACACCATGATTTGAATAAACAACCACATAATCAGGTTACCACTATTTGCTGTACTTCTTGTAAAATTTGAACATATTATTGTCATGAAATTTGATTGAATGCACACATTATCTAATTACTGATTTACCAATTCACTCGCTAAAATGTCTTACCAATTAGACGAGTTCACGGTACCTGTTAGTCCAATGTGTCTGGACCACTTTACCACGCGCTGTCTAACATTCGATAACTCGTTTTCCTTGTTCACGATTCTCGTTTTTATTTCGTCCAACACATCAGGGATGAAGAGAAACGTTGTCGGTGTTACAAGTTTGACGAATTCCATCAGGGACTCGGATCGGACGTCCTGCGTGTTTTTGTTTTAAAGAAAACATCGGTTTAGTTTATAACACATACGCAAATTAAATATAAAATTCAAATGAAACAAAAAAGAACCGGTTTATCCGACATTCTTTGAAAGAAACGACAATGAAAACAAAATATTTCTTTCATAAAGTGCACTATAAATATAGCACCTGCTGGAATCTTCCCCATGGAGTGGATTGAGTGCACAATAAAGTGCGGCTATGCAGACATGTATCTGATGGCCGAGTTCAAAATAGAATTAGATGCAGGTCCCTCTGGGAGAACATAGCGAAAAGCACCGAATAGGCTAACTTTGATAAATAAGACAACATAAAATATATGTTTAAAATGTCTGGCGTAGCCCATTTTTCGTTTCTTTTTTCAGTTATTAAATTATGTTTTTGTCAGTTTCCTTCATTGTTGAAGCAGCTTTGGTTCCTTACATTATCAATTTGCCGATTGGTCTCGTTCTTAATATAATTGATTCTCAATGCATTTCGAACCGTTTAACAGTTTCAAAATGATTTACAGCATAATAAAACAACATCATGAGCATATGCGACTGCACATTCCCTCAGAAAAATAAAGTTTTCCTTACTTCTGTCTCTTTGTTCTAGATTGATTATAGACGATTGGTATATTGAGGTATAATGAGGTTTGATTTTTCCAATACATTACCATATTTCTCATGAAGTACGTTGTCCCTGCTGACGTTAAGGATACGATGATGTCAAAGAGCTGGAAGGCAACGTGATACAACGGTAAGTAGCTAGCGAGTCTCCCCTTTGTGTTTGCAATGTTTAGAGCCAAAACACATTGTCGGCTAAGCCATGTAAACTGTAAATGAAAAATAATTGATGTTATTCATTTGTATTCATTACATGGTTCACATCAGAAAAAAATATAATATGACAAAATCTTTAAGCAATAATTTATAGTTATTTTACTATTGAACTAGGTATGCGTATAAATATAACTAGTTTACGCAATTCTGAATTTCCATTGGTCCCTCTTGTTGTGGACACTAGCTGTAATAGTTTTAACTAACTTTACCCATTTAATACTACGTTGTGCCGCATTAACACGGAATGGTTTATTTGATCAGTGGCATAGCTACAGGGGGGGGGGGGGGCACCACGGGGGCACGTGCCCCCCCCCCCCCCCCCCAATCGTTTGGCCAAAACAAGGTCGAACGACCCGAAATTAAGCCAACTGTTTCTATATCATTCATTATTATTATGTTTTTTTTAAATGTGTGATGAAAATGATGTTAGCAATGATAATAAAGAGCAAAAACAATAATCGTTTCCTAGTAGCAATGGCGCACCTATATCAGCTCGAAGAATCCTTCCAAATGGGAGGCCGCGGTCATCACTTAGCTTGTGCGCGCCTAATGCGAATTGTTCCCGCCTGTAAGGATCGAAGCTCCGTTAATACCGCATTTCAGTAGAGCGCGTAGGCCTAACAAACTGCCTAACGCATGGTAAATCGTCCACCAGGGACCTCTGCATGATCCCTGCTGGCCTCCCGCTTTGATAGATAATGTTTACCGTTTAACGCCTTCATGCAGGCTATATGGGCGCATAGCTGCACTATGTAGTCCAAACTGTCTAGGCAAAGACAAACTTCCTTGACTAATTTCTTCAAGCCAAATTCACACGATCCATTAAATCATGATTCATAGGCCTACTAATGATGATAATGATTGTAAGAGCAGCCAGTCATCATCTGCATTCGGTTTAAAGGCCCTATCTCACTGGCCTGGAGACTAGTTGGCGACCTGTTGGCGACTCGGGTCTGCGCGACGTCTCCGCGACGTCTCCTGGAGATTAGCCGTGTTTCCAGGGAGTCATTTTCCAGTCTCCAGCAGGTCTCGGAGACGTCTTCACGTCTGCGACGTCTCCATCAGTTGCGGCGACATATGATGTTCAGCTTAACTTGACATATTGCCCCTTGGCATAGGGCCCTTTTCCCAACTCCTAATCACTAGTTTCAATTATCTATTGTCGAGTGTTGATCATGCCTTTCCCTCACCAAGCACCGTCTTCCCCCCCCCCCCCCCCCCCCCCCCCCCCCCCCCCCCCCCGCGCCAAACTATTCCACTGTTGAACAGCGCGAAGTTACGATTCGGTTACGATTCGATTACCCCGTACGTAACGGTTATAGTACGGCCCATTGTCTTCCTTATAAAAGGGAGGGCAGCCATGAGGTTCTTTTGTCCAGCGAATTGTATGGCAGGCCGTGAGGAGAGAATGCTTTTGCTCAGCGGATCGCTGGAGACGAAAAAGTAGCAAATTTTGGAAACGACATTGCCTCAGAAAAATGGCCCTAGCATCCAAACGCCTTACCCAAAATCCATTTTCATGGTATCATTTTGTTGGAAAAAGAATGTTCTATCCATTGAAATAAAAAATAATGACATTTGGTCGATGGTGTCGAAGAAATTAACGATCGTAAGTGTTGCAACCTTTCTGGGACACTCTGTATATACCAGGATCTACAGACCTCAGTCACGTGGTCTCTAAAGTGGGTCAAGCAATGTCAAGCAGTGTCGTGGAGACGTCTCCGCAACATCTCCTCTCAGTCGGACAACATTAGTCTCCGCGACGTCGCCGCAACTGATGGAGATGTCTTCGTCGCGGATATGTCTTCGAGACCTGCTGGAGGCTGGAAAAAGTCTCCAAAAAAAATCAAACATGTTTGATTTCCCCGCGACTCCCCGGAGACCCGGCTAGTCTTCAGGAGACGTCGCGGAGACGTCTCCGCAGCGGACACTCGAGTCACCAACAGGTCGCCAACTAGTCTCCAGGCCAGTGAACCTAACTCAAGGGACCCGTGTCGTGGGCTTAGTCACGCGATGCTTGAAAAATGGGCGACAACAGTCGGGGGACGGGGGATGGGGGGACATGACACCCCCCCCCCCCCCTACATTTGAAAGCGGAGGTGATTGCCCCTCTTACTTTGTTTATGCATGCATTATGTATGTTGGATTCCCCAGCCTGAACTACAAATCTTATAACATTTCTGTCTCAGGTATGCACCAAATCGCACAATTTAAAGCCCAAAATATGCAACAGCTCCCTACAGTGGTAGGGAGAAACCCCTCCCACACCCTCCCTCGCAATGCCCCCACTTTAGAGGAGCTTTTGCCCTCCTTCTTGAAAATGTACCTTCAACATCAAGCGCATCATTTACAGATTAACCTAACCAGACAGATCTGAATTCAAATGAACGCCAGAAACAACAGTTCCATCAGGAGATACACATGGGTTCAACAGCGTGTGTGTTAGTGTGTCCACGGGCGTAGATCAAGGAGGATGGGGAATATATCCCCCATTTTTTTGGAGCGGGGGTGGCCTATACAAGTACCAACATCCCCCACTTTTTTGTAGCTAAATCTTTGAACAAATCTAATAAAATGCATAATAACAATACTAATGATGATAATTACAATGATAACCATACTTTTTAAGTTATATTTTAAACACCAATTTAAAAAATGTATCCACGTGGCAGGGGTTAAGCCTCCTCCCCCAAATAAGTCTAGACAAGCACGAACGATGTGAGCGTATTTGAGTGTGTGTGTGTGTGTGTGTGTGTATGTGTGTGTGTGTGTGTGTGTGTGTGTGTGTTTGTGTGTGGTTGTATGTAGGTTCGATTGTGTATGTATACTATGGCGATCTATTCATGAGGGAGATGATTTAAGTTATGATTCCAGATTGCAGTGAAAAACTGCAAAAGCTCCCTACCTTGGGAGGGGGGACACCACCCTCCGACACCCCCCCCCCCCCCCCCCTCGAGCGCTACGCTCCCTCGCAGTTGTGCCCCCCCCCCCCAAAAAAAAAAAAAAAATCCTTTGATCCTTGCTTCACCACTGTATTTGAACATTACTCAACATTTTGTGGATAAGATGACGTGTTTCTACGGAAGTATGCAAACCGTAATTACGCGATGCATCGTTGCAAGCATGGAATAGCTATGCTGTGTTCGATTTATGAAGAACGTAGAAGGGGGAGAAGGAGGAGAAGGAGAAAAGGGAGGAGGAGGCACACGTATGCACAACACTATTGTACACGTATACAGAGCGTATAAAAAAAGGTACTCCAAGTTCAAAGGTTAATTATTTCAATATAATATATTTTCATACCATAAAAGTGATATAAATATAATGAGTAACTATTTAGCTTTCATTTGATACCTTTTCTGAATCAGCAGTGCAACGCGTTGCTGAGATCTTTGTTGTTAAAGAGGACAGGTCCGAAACCCACTTTTTGCAAGTTTTGACCAACGAATACATTCCTGAAATCAATGGTGCTACACTTAAATGTTGCATGATTTAAGTCGATGTTTGTCTTGTGTGTCCAAAACATCCATTTCGTGTCGAATGTGGCCCACACATCATCCAGGTCATGAGGAAGAGATGAAAACACCTTGTTCGTAAATTGTTCCAACAGAAATAAATCACAAGGTGTTAAAACAGGGGACATTGGTGGTCCCACTCCATAATTAGGCGCAATAATTACCCTTTCCATGCATGTCCCCCAAAGACTTCCCGTAGTCTATCTCTGAGAGCGAAAAGACGATGGACAGATGCACTGTCTTGGACCCACCAGATCTGTCTAAATACTCCACGCACCTGTCGCTCAATTTGCATATTCATGTATCATCTGAAGGTACATGCTCCCAATTATTATCAAAGAAAAATTGTCCGATCTCTTGACCACTACCACAAATTCCCATCCAACTGTCAATTTTTGACACCGATATTATCATCAAAATTTCATTTTCATTCAATGTACTCAGTAATGCATGATAGGTAAATGTATTCAATTAAACGATTCATTCATTCACAAAAGCAAGAAAACATGTTAAAAGCGATTTATTCACATGGCACCATTAACCCTAAAAAGGCCGGGCTATTTGAGGTCTTCAGCAGGCCGGGGGGGCCATTATGGCCCCCCCCCCCTAAGATCTCGGCCGCAGAGCGGCCGCTCGCCGTGAAAAATTGCACGCATGATAAGTGAAGTGTATAGAATACAATGGTAATTTTAATTTGTTGAAAAATTCATTAATTTGCATATTTATGGTAATTTATGCAAATAAGGTTATACAATTCAGATTTTTTCCCATAAATCATTATATTCTTCATAATTAAACTCTGGTTTTCACTACATATATTCTTTAGAGCATTTGGAATAATAATACGACAACAAAATTTGGAAGAGCCAGGTTCTTCTTTATGTTTTCTATTTTTTTTTATAATTTCTTATGTATTTCTTTGATTTATTTAACTTATTTTATTTATTTATTTATTGATTTTTTCTAACTATAATTCAACTATTTTGAACCCCAAAACAAACATATAAAATGTAAACAAGACCAAATAACCGATGATATACCTCCTTTAACGAAAACTGATATTTCCATATGTTTTGTACACAAATCACGAAATTGAGCAATTTTCGGGCTGACATGCATAGACAAAAGGTCACGTGACTTCGTAACGGTAGGTCCGATTTTCAATATGCGCAAGACCCAAAAGAAAAAAGTCACCAAGCAGCGGCGCGTCATCTTACCGCGTTTTGAAGCAATATAGAAAATCGCGGAGGGGGGGGCATTATTGCCCCCCCCCCCCAATGCCCCCCCCCCCCCCCCGGCCTTTTTAGGGTTAATTTCGAGAAATCGAATGATTAGCCAAAACTTGCAAAAAAGTGGGTTTTGCACCGGTCACCTTCAACAATGAATAACTCAGCAATGCGTGGCACTGCTGATTAAGGAAAGGTATCAAATGAAAGCTAAATAGTGACCCTTTACATCTAATTAATTTTTAAGGTATGACAATATAATCATCTTGAAATAATTGACCTTTGAACATCCAGTACCTTTTTTTTATACACTCCGTATAATCGTCGCTGGGCAATAAAAAGGGCAAAATGGCCGATAGTATCGTCAAATATCGATTTCGTTTTTATTTTATTTTCAGATAGAGTTCTTTAAAACCTATCCAATGATATGTTTAGAATTCCCATATGTGCCCCACTTTTTGAGAAAATTAAAAATAACAAAAGGACAAAATGACAAAATTGCACGTATTTTGGCAACAAAAGGGACAAAATTGTTTTCACGAACTGCCGAGAGGTCTTTTTTGGCTAAAAATCAATGTATAACGAATTAAATGTGTTATTTTACTACTCTTCCGTAAGAATTTAGCATTGATCACAATATCCGCACATGCGTACGGCCAAAAGTTTAACCAATTTTTATTCAAGTGACTACGAAATAACCCTTGCATGTTTGGCATACACGACTAAACGCGCATATGATATGGGCAATAAAAAGGACAAAAATGGATTTGCCCTTTTAGCTGCCCATTATTGCGCCAAGTCGCGCGCATTGCCTGTGCATTATCAATGCGCGTAAAAAGGCAATTCGCGTTTTGTCCTTTTTCATGCCCAATATCGACGCGATATCGTGCATGTAAAAAGGGCACATTCAGAAATGCGTAAATAACTCCGTTAAAAAAGAACTGAGCGTAGGCCAAATTAAACGACTTGATCGCTTTATAGCCTACATTATTGTTTCACTAAACAAGATTACTGGATTTGGCATTTTAAAAATATAATTGCCAAAAATGTAAAAATGTTGTTTCTTCCAAAAAAGTAAGTATCGTTTTTTGCTGTCGATACCGTCAATTTGTCCTTTTAATTGCCCAGCGATTATGAGAAAATCTGAAATTCCGATGGCAAATCTCCATGCCACGCCACACCCTTTTAAAAAGCCCCATTTAGATAAGTCGGGTTATTAAATCTAATACACATTATTGAAGACAGCTTATATTACGTTATCATGGCTTATCATGCAACCCTTGAACTCTCCTGAGAGTGTAGTTGGGTAGGTTATGGAACAGCATTGGTTAGGCGTTTGTTCCTCCATGATTGTACGCAGGTCACTGTCAAGGACTTCTCTACCTAGATTGATGAGTTCCGGCCACTGAAAAGAAATAAATATTAACTTCTCTTACGTCGCATAATTATTAATGGATGAAAACATCGATTGTATGATTTTTTATTTTTTGTATGTACTTTATATTATAAACCCCTCACAAAAAGTTCCGCAATTCAATTTTGAGCGTTCATATCTCTCCTATTACTTTATTACTTCATGAATCTGGTATCACTGGAAAGCTTGTATTCCCCCTCTATATTGATATCACATTTTTAATGAATATTTTGTTCATGGAATGTGCATGACACCCAAATATGGGGCAAAGTCAAAAGTGAAATGTTGCAAATACCATTGATATGTCAACAGTGCACCCTCCTTTTTTTCGGGAGAATAAAGTGTTCTGAATGATGTTAAAGGGATGGTTGAGTTTTGGTAGAGAGGGCGCTAGACTACTTATTTGTTTGTGAGGTTATGAAAAACTGAGTGTAAAATTTGAAACAGCATAATATTTAAATAATAAAATCATCTTTGTTTGATCAAAATCGGTTCAGAGGCGGCTGAAATATCCATAAATATAACAATTTGTAATAAGCCTGGGGCCCCAGGTTTATAAGAGAATTATGAACCAGCCGTTAAAAATTCAAAAAAATGCTTCCTCTTTTCAAAAAGTTACAAAATAGGTATTTAAATAGTTGTTGGTTATTTCTCTATCTAATCACTATCTCAACAAATCATCACATGCACAATATATTATTAAAAATGGTTGAAACCGATGAGTGTTTCTTTTAGAGAGCGCCCTCTTACGTTTTAACGGCTCTTTGTGAATGATAACATGATCTTTACTACGTAATTTGTAATTTTGTGTTCCTTTCTAGTTATAACTATTAGTTTGTAATGTAATGATGCAGGTTTTGGTTACTAAAATTCAGTTTCACCAAAACTGTACTCTCCTTACCAGAACACAACTATCCCTTTAAGTCGGTGATGCGTGAATGTCAATGGCGTATCAACGTTTTCTTTGAAGGATGAAATGTTTCTTTGTGATTTTGAGGTGGTGCAATAAAGTTTGTGTATGTTGTCAGGAAGATGTTATGTGTTGTATTGACTGAATGAGAAATTGTCATTATGTTTGACTCTTACACAGATTATTGCAAGTTTGTTAGTTTTCCAAGTTTACACAAAATCCACCACAATTACAGTACAAACATCACTTATTATTCTCCAAACAACAGATTGTATTCATGACCACTTCAAAATTATTCCATGCTCCAGGGTAATGATAATACGCCAATGACATTATGCATGATCGCCTAAACATATCAATTATTCTCCAAATGACATGATGAATCAAATTGACAAGATCAATGCATTTTGCAACATTTCACTTTTGACTTTTCCTCTTATTCAGTTGTAATGCACATTACATGATAACATATTCATAACAAATACCATACCAATGTAAAGGGGTGAAAGTAAGCTTTCCAATGATACCAGCTGTATGAACAGTAATAAAGTAATATTTATGAGAAATATAAACGCTCAAACTTGAATTGCGGAACTTTTTGCCAAATTATGTGTGCAAATAAAACATAATGATAATTTCTCAATTAATCAATAAAACACAATACATCTTCCTACCAACATACAACAACTGTATTGCACAACCTCAAAATCATAAAGGCACATTTCGTCCTCCAAAAAGATGATAAACGCATGACCGACTGAACATCATTCAGAACACTTTATTCTCTCAACAAAAGGAAGGTACACTGTTGACAATATCAATGTATTTTACAACATTTCACTTTTGCCCCATATTCGGGTTTCATGCACATTCAATGATAAGATATTCATAGCAAGTGCCATTTCAATGTTAAGGGGGAATACAAGCTTTCTAATGATCCCACATTCATGAACGGTAATAACGATATAGGAGAGATATGAACGCTCAAACTTGAATTGCGGAACTTTTTGTGAAGGGTTTATTTTAACTTCGGTAAATATACATGCGCAAAATGGAAAATTTATAGAAAATAGAAATGAATACGTGCCTCAAAAGGAGCGTTTTTCTCAATTTGTTTGTATTTTTAAAAAGGAGCCATTTTGGGGGGTTATTTGTATAATTATTAGATTTCAATTGTTATGCTTGAACTAGTAATGTTTGTATAATGTTTGTATAATGTATTGATTGATCTAAAATTACATTTCGCCTTAGTTGTTTGGATTACCTGTGACTGCGTATTTTATTTGCTGTATTTACACGTCGACTCGACTTGGACCCAATTATTGATGGGAAATTGGAAAATAAACATTGTTTAGCGGTAGTAAGTAGCAGCATTATGAAATCCTACTTGATCAATTTAATTTGTTACCGTTGTTGACTGATTGTGATAACTGATAGGGTTTCGTGATGGCTAGTCGCGAAGGAAGCGTTGGCAAAATGTCATAAAGAAATAAAAAGCTACATACAAGAGATGGAACCGTAGAAAAAACAATGCAGCTGTGAATCTTGTATAATGGTTGTCATGAATGATGATTATGTTGTTGAATTGGACGTGTGTCACTTCTGATTTTACTGCACTTGTCAGAATAAAGCACGCTCTTTGAAATCATTTGAAAACATCTATCGTTACTGTAACATTTGCAATGACACAGCAAAGAGGATGTTGAATGCAACGACTCAGTCTAACATAATGTTGTATGCAAGATCATGGAGAAAGTTGTTAAAACTGTATCGATCAAGCATCTGGTAGCGGATACCTTACTCATTGTAAATCACCATGAACCAGGGTTGCAAACTTTGAGCTTGATGTGAGAGCGAGACTTTGCGAGGGATCGAAGCGACCGAACGAGGGAGATGTGGGAGGGGTTGCCCCCCCCCCCTCCCCCGTTATTTTATTTTATTTCATTTGTTTGTATATGATGACATACATGTATTACTACATTTCGGAAATTCATTGACTTCATGGAACATCAAAGTGGAGTACAATACAACTTACTGAATAATTAGGAAATTCTTTCTGTCGTGCGTTGTAAAACACGAAGAACCTTGGGTATTCTCGAGCTCCTCGTCCTCTAGCGAATGTCTTGTTTTTATCCGTGTCCTCCATCACAATCACGTCGGGTTTACAGTCATCCACCACTTGCCAAAATTCGGCCTTGGTGAATTCCGTACTGAGCCCCACTGCAACACAACTGAATAGTGCACAACTTAAATTAAAATGATAATTTAGCATATCGCCCGACTGAAATGCTCCACAGCGGATAAGAATTGTGCACAGCGTTGCATTGTACACCCGCACAGGGGTTTCGAATTTGTAAACATTAATCACATAATTTTGTTACAGTTTATTCTACAGATGAGGCGCCGTGCAAATGTCATAACAATCGATGGTAAGTATGACGTTATTGCCAGATCAAACATGAAGTTCAAACGGCCATATAATTGAATGTCTTATTTGTCGACTAATACTGATAACATTTTCAGTAATACCCTTTCTAAATCTTCCGCTTTCATTGAAAACAATGTATATCAAGTACGTAATTACACTTTACAAGTCCAGGGCCCCGTTGCAGAAAGAGATACAATCGATTGTAAGTTGCGATTAGTAATCGTAAGTCAGATCACGTGTTCTAGATGCGCAAATCTGATTGGTTGAAACGCGTAAATTTTCTGACTTACGATCAATCGTAACTTACAATCGATTGTATCTCTTTCTGCAACGGGGCCCAGGTCATGCTATTACTCTTCTCCTGTAATTTCCCATCTTGAGATGTCTAAACCACGCCCCTTGATCCCATGCATCCGAACGTTCGGGAACTTTGCGTCAAGGGGCTGATCGTTTTGGCTACTCATTAGAAAACATATGCCAATCTTGAATAAGGTAATAGTTAAACACATAACCTTATAGCTTCCACCACTAGACCATTGTTAGCGGGATAAAGTGCAGGCCCCTGCAGTGCATGTATACTATGCAACATACGCATTGTAATACATACGATTATAAAACGTGCATTATAACAGATCGTATACCGTTAGACAGTGGATACTTCTGGACACCACGGATGATCCGATCTACAAACTGCAAGAAACCAACGTATGTGATGCATATTCTTATGGAATTTAATTCAAATAGGCGGGAATTGCGTATGTATACGTACTTACCCAGCCATAATTGAACCCATGTAAGACATGACCCATTCCGGTGAATTACGTCCACAGATCCCGACGGTTGGATGACTCTGCTTGTTGAGCTAGAAAATAAAATTATGTTGAATCAAATTGAATTGAATTGAAAATGGTTCATTGAAAAAAAAACAGTACATAGCAGCCTGACGGCTGAATTGAAACAATTTCACACAGATAGTACAACCGCTAGTTTGTATGCAAGCATCCAATTGATATGAACATACATAATAATAAAATAATAATATAGGATATTTATATTGCGCAATATCCACCTAATATAAGGTGCTCGAAGCGCGTATTATTATCCCTGGTCATTTAGTACAGTTCAGACCCGCACAATGATATTGTACACATTCTCAACTCCCCGGGGAGCATACTAGCGGGCAACCCTATAGGTGCACCAAGCTAATTTTCACCGTACCAGGTACCCATTTATACACATGGGTAGAGTGCAGCAACGTGGATTAAATGCCTTGCTGAAGGACAAAGGCAGTTGGCAGGGTTCGAACTCGGGGTCTCACGATCAGAATGCACGCGCTCACCGATCGTGCCACACCACTCCACTCCACATAAAACATACAATACTACAATTGTTCAGCAACAACTTATACATTGTACATAAAACATCGATGAAACAATGACATCTTCAAGCAGGATTGAATAGTCCACTATACAAAATAAATGTTAATACATTGCCTAATTATCTTAAATGGATCCAGTAAGTTTATTGACCTGTGCAAAAAATGATGAGTAATTAATAAAATATGTATTGGTGTAATCTGATCTGTCCGCAAGGTGATATGTGAACATTTTGCATTAATTGGACGTTTTTTGGCCTAGAAATTATGAAAAACCCAAATGATATTCACTGACTCATTGCGATTACTTTGCACACGGCTTAAATTATCCCGTAGATAGTCTAACATATGAACACTTCAATCGTAAATATCGTTTTAACCAAATGGAAATTAATATTTAAAAAAAACGAAACCTGTAAAGTGTTTTTATTGTTAATGTGATTATAACAAGGTATGAGAGAAACACTACACTGAAAACCTAACCTAGTCAGGCGCTGGCTGGACTAACCTTAAACTAGTCCGGCTGGTTAGTCCAGCTTGCCTGACTAGGTATACGGCTACATGTCATGCTGTACTAGTTAGCTAGACTAGGTAGAAGCTGATGGACTAATTGTTGATTAGTCCAGCTCATTTTACTAACGTAATTTGTGCCGCTGGACTAACTTATAAATTCGATGTGTCGAACGACCGACTAGCTTTGACCAGCCGGACTAGTTTAAGGTTAGTCCAGCCGGACTAGTTTAAGGTTAGTCCAGCTAGCCGGACTAGTTTAAGGTTAGTCCAGATAGCCGGACTAGCTTAAGGTTAGTCCAGCTAGCCGGACTAGTTTAAGGTTAGTCCAGCTAGCCGGACTAGTTTAAGGTTAGTCCAGCTAGCCGGACTAGTTTAAGGTTAGTCCAGCTAGCCGGACTAGTTTAAGGTTAGTCCAGCCAGCGCCATGTCAAAAAGTTGCATACTGGTATATATTTGTGTAGTGTGCTGTATATATACAGTGCAGAGTACATGGTACATTGTACTTTGGCCGGCCCCATGCACTATACATGTGTACGACTATGGTACATTCTTCTTAATACTCTCGATGCGTGACGTGCGCTGACAATTAACCCCACGCCACACTTCACGAGTTCCATAGAAATACGCATTAACCTAACGCATGCGTATGACCTTTCACGTTGCATGTCGCTCGGAAAAAATTCTTTTCCTCGGAACGTTCTCAGAATCTCTCTATTTAGTGCAGTTATTTCTATATATGTGAATTTGAACCTAACATGTTTGAAGAAGAAGAAATATAGACTGTACAACTGACAATCAAATGGTGATACATCATGGATTTTATGTGATATTTGTGAGGAACCAAGACAAAACTCGAAAGGATTTTGTACAATTTGCATCGTAATCGTCGCTAGGGGAGCATTACATTTAACAGTGGTGTTGGAATGTAACGGTACGAGCGGACAGCAGTGTTCTGCACTGCAGCAGTGCAGGTAAGATAGATATGATTTAATACTTGTATATTAACTTTTATGAAAATAGAAAAGAACGTAGAAGACATCTCGTTTTAAAGATGTATTGTAATACTAAAGTCAAAAGAATAATCAAGTATTTGGGGCTAAACAAAAATCATTAAAGATAATGGTGAGTATTGGTCAAATTTTACTTTAGTAACCAAAACCTGCACGATTACGGTACAAACTAATAGTTATAACTTCACCATGCTCGAAAAGTATACACAATTACAAACGACAAAGTAAAACCCCTGTTATCATTCAAAAAGAGCCGTTACAACTCGAAGTGTCAAATTAACTCTAGAGAACGCCAGCGCGAAGCACTAGCGTTGTAGGTCCTAATACGGGACTGTAGTGCAGTGCGCGATAATACAATAGTACGTGTAGTATGTATCGCAACTCGATCGCAAGCCCCATTCGGTCGCCTTTCGTTCACAGTCGCGCTAACACACGGAGAGACTGGTCCATGAGGCGCATATATCTCTGATTTTTTGCGGAATGGATATGAAAAATCATAATCTTAATCCACCCGATAGTTGGATCACATATTGGAGAGTGAATTGCTGGTAATTACCGTATCATATGTATAATTTTAAGCAAAATTAGCGTTCACAAAAATATTTGGTTTCAGTTCTTTATTAGAAGGACCTAGAACGCTAGTGCCTCGCACTAGCGTTCTCTAAAAAGTGATACCCGGGCGTCAACCACTTTTATATGATATTTTGAAGGCAAATTTCACAACAATTAGAGCATTTGAATGGGAATTATTATTCTTTCCCATGTTTTTTTTTCGATGATCTTTCATATGGAATTGAAATCAGCTAAATCCGTTACAATTTATGTTGGGGGGGGGGGGAGGGGCACTTTGGAAATTACCAAAACTCACCATTGCCTTTAATCTCATTATACTCGTAGTCTGATTTTTAATTTAATTTCCTTATTTATTAATATATTATTTAATAAAATCATTCAGACAAAGAATAGTGTATTATTCGTATTAGTAAGCATGAATGATTATGTATGGGGTGTATTCTGAAGTTATTTGTGTTTGTGAAGATAGATGCATTATACAGGAATTAATTCAATATTGTTTGAACAATTACAACCATTGTAACCATGTTTTGTGTTGTTATTTTTAATCAACAGTCGAACAAGCTACAGCTGGAGGCTGGATGATGTCATCTGCGGGGAGAAGTACAAGAGTGAGGACTGTACATAACTACGCTCAGCTCCACAACGGACCGGCAGTACCAGGGGCCAAAGCATCTCAAGTTGCAACACCTGCTTGGTCGACCACCAAACTGTACCCGCTTGAAGTAACCGATTCGAAGACTTTAGATGGTAAACTTTTTGTTAAAGTACATTATACGGAAGACGATTGGGCATCCAAAAAATATGATGAATGGCGAGAGGCCAAGGACATAATTGATGTACCTGATTGCTATATTCATGGTACACCAGAGCAAAGGGACTTTTTTGTAGAACAGTTAAAGTCTGAAATCAAACCAAGTCTACATGGACAACAAAAGGTTGATAGTGTTGTAAATTCGGAAGTGCCTGTTGCCCATATTTGAAGAATTATCGCATTTGGGACGAAAGAGCAAAAATACGAAATCACAATTTGTTCTGGAGTCCCTTCCGAACGTTGACGGTGTGCTAGGGAAAGGATGGAATACTATGATTTTGTATAGGCAGGGTGACTTTGCCTATGTGGAGCCGAACACTGTCACCTTCTGGCTGATGGAGAGACGGCCACTAGAGGAGTTTTCCTGTGAGGGTAACCTCACGTTGATACATCGCGGATTCTGTTTTAGGATGCAATTTGCCCGTGGATTGGGTAATCGTTTTGACTACAAATAATTTATAATACCATGTTATTTTCTATTCATTGATGCAATGTATGTTCATACAAATGAATAGCCAGTATAGGTCAGTAGTCTGTACTGCAATGTAATATTTTGAAAATGTGAATAGTTCGGTTATTTCCCTGCTCAAAACATCATGTCTGCTTAAGATTCCTTTTTAAAACAAATAGTTTCCTTTTTGTAACACAATTTTTCAAGAATCATGGATCCTGATGTTAGAGACTTTTGGTGTGAAGAGTTGGCAGTATATGCCTTTGAAAAATAAATTACTTGTTAAAATGTTATTATTGAATATACTTTTCTTATTTCAGAATCTATATGCCTGTGATAGGTTTGGGTACAGTCTGTGATTAGATTGATGTAGCCAGGTGAAATGAGACAACATGGTCTGGAAAAAAGGGCATTTGCCAACATGCAGGTCTGACTGGACTAATAACATCAAACTAGTCCAACTAGTCCAACTAGACTATAGCTGATGCTAGTCCAGCATGCTGGACTAACATAAAACTAGTCGCTCGACTAGCTGATGCTAGTCCAGCATGCTGGACTAACATAAAACTAGTCGCTCGACTAGTTACTTACTAGCTTAAAGCTAGTCCAGATGGTGCCCAGTTGGACTAGTTTGATGTTAGTCCAGCCAGATGGACTAACATCAAACTAGTCCAGCTGGGCACCATCTGGACTAGCTTTAAGCTAGTCGAGCGACTAGCTGATGCTAGTCCAGCATGCTGGACTAACATAAAACTAGTCGACCGACTAGCTTTAAGCTAGTCGAGCGATTAGCGCAATGCTAGTCCAGCACGCTGGACTAAGCCAAAGTTAGTCCACCATGTTAGTCCAGCAAGCTGGACTAACTTAAAACTTGTCCAGATGGACACTATCTGGACTAGCTTTAAGCTAGTCCAGCTTACCAGTTTAGGTTTTCAGTGTAGAGTTCCAAGTAAGTTTTTAGGATTTGAATAATGTTAATATGTAGAGTATAACATACGTATGTCCCTAAATCTATGATAACTGCAAATCGATTATAACACAATGTATTGAACAAAACAAACAGATTGATCATTACGATTTTGTAGCACAATGAATTATATTACGAAATTAATGTTGTTTTATCCAAAATTAAGCAGCAATTCCAATCGATATCAAATATATTACAGGTCATATAATATGTGTAACTAAATATCAAACAATATGTCCATCTCTGTACATGTTATGGGTTGAGTTTCATGTGGTTATCAGCCGACCACCTACACAACTGGATGGTAGGTTTTCTCTATGTTTGCGGTCTTCTGCTATTGTTAAATCATCAACAGTTGGAACTTAAATAAACATATCCCTATTATTTTCTTAACGAATACGTGTGCATGTGAACATTATTATTTGATAAAGTTCAGTCACAAGTTCACAACTTTAAGCTCTATATAGTGCGGGGCAGACAGAAAATAACTGAAATACATGGCACTGTATAAGTTTTGTTGCATTATATAATCTTCCTTTCTTATGTCACCAAATCTCTTGATCACGAAGGCTGTCTGTCTTTGTCGACTCTTATGTAACTCAGTACTTATAAATATTGTTTATTCATTAATTTGTCTCCATTCTCGTGTTCCAATTTCTTCCAACTACTTTTAAAGCTATACTCTCATTTTGATTTCCTCTTTGTCATTGAAATTACACATAATAACCAAAAGACATATACCAGTAAAAGTCCCTTGGCAACCATCATGCACTCGTCCCAGTATTGTTGATAAGTCCACTCTCGCCACTTCTCGTCATTCATCGATTCTTTGAAGGCCAGTGCAACCTTTTCCGGGTATCTATCCTTGATCTTTTCAAATCGTCTGAGAATAGTGATCGGTGGAGATTTCCCTTTCATGCCCCTAATTCTAACATGTTCGTCCGTTGTACTCGCCCACGATGGGAGGGATTCATCGAATTGATCGTCTTGTCCTGAATAATGTAAGTATAACACGTGATGACTCAAACACTGACGCATTTATTTCCGATATAAATGGCGTCTTTGGAATATTCTAAACAAAAGTCATAATCATTCTCACTGATCACATATATTAAGCAAATAACCATCGACTGGGAGGGTGATGGCAGAACTGTACGTGTCGAGGTAATCTGCGAAGGTACTATCATGCCGAGGTGTAGCCGAAGCATGATAGTTACTTACTTTCGCAGATCACGTATAGTTTTGCATCCATCACCCGAGTAATGCAATTTGGTTATTTGCTTTATATTCCTCATATTATTTTGATCACAAACGGCCTATAACTAACACAAAAGGCTCAAAAGTTTGGAATATTGAGCAATTGATTGAATGTCTCATATTAATGTTGTCAATCCTGCACATGAACAAGATAATTATTAAAAGCAAATACGTTTAATGGAAAGACCGACCACTGTACAATTATCCTGTACAAATTGAATGACCAGCTAGCGCGCGATGTTGAAAACTAACACGTTGGTTTGTTTATTCATAATTCTATTACTGATACCAACACGCATTTTGATACGCAGGCTTTTAATTATGACGTCACAATACCAATGTTTACTGAATACGCCTTACTAAAAACAAATTCAAGAAGACTTGATAAAGTTTGATAACCCCAAATTTGCATAGCGTGTGAAATTTGTTTATACCACACTACATGTAGGCAGGGCCAACAAGTTCGTTACCCGTGGCAGAAAAGGTGTCCTCTCTGGGCGATAATGGGAGAAAATATAATAGAACACGTGATGGCATTTCGACCAATCACATGGCTAGAAAATTGTTATAAGGGATATACGTAAATATATATATATATATGTATATAATTCATCGAGGGCAAACTTAACCTAATGTGACCATTACATATTTATTCAGAAATAATAATAACAACAAAATAACCACTTATCTGGAGGATGTGAAATCATACCTTGCATCAATTCATTTTCTTTGTGGCCTGGAAGAGAAAATAAAAGCGATGTAATTTTCTTAATTAGTAGGACAATATATATGTGTACACGATATCACGTTTGAGATTATCGGATTTTCAAGACAATTAAAAACCCGCCAAATTTTCCTAGCAATGCTACTACGGTTAATGTGTGGGAAGCACTTCTAGTCCCAGCCACGATTATTTGACATTTTGTTTCAAACATAAAGGGGTAAATCTAATGTATAACTAGGAAAAGTGTACCGACACTAATTCGTGTGTCCCAAATTATCAGACCTGCCACACTACGATATCGTTTGATTTTATTGTATATAATTATGAATATGTCTCCGATTTATTTGTTGCAACAAGTTGCAATAAGTTGCAACAATTACAATATTTTAAACTCCTCACCATCTTGACGACGTCTATAGAAGATGAATATCATGACGGAAGCAGTAATGGTGATCAGAACCGCAACGTTTACACCAACTACTAGCGGAGTGGATGAAACTGTATAGATTGAAGCAGGGAACACATACATTTAGACAGGTACACTATCACTTTGTAAATGATCACTATATGAAGATATTCTTCGAAGTGATGATGTATTTACAGTATTATTATACTGTATTGTAGAGTTATTTTGCAACCACAAAAGCAGATACATTATCACTAATTTGTAAAAGTTCATCATATGACGCTCTGTTAGCGTTTGTTTATAATATGTAGTATTCTTTAAAGGGATGGTAAAGTTCTGGTGTGCTGAATTTTGAGGCAGTTAAAATGTGTACACTAGTTATATTACATGGGCGTCGATCACGGGGGGATAGGGGGATATACCCCCCCCCCCCCAATATTTGGGGTTCAAAAATATATAATAACATTAAAATAAAGGAGCATTGCCCCCTCTCATTCATAGTGTGAACGTTGTTACTATAGTCTTCTTTAAACCACTTTTTGATAGACGGTGCTAAACTGCCCAAATCCAAAATTTTCCGGGGGATGCGCCCCATGGAGCCCCCATTTTACCCAGTCCCGCCCCTGTACTCATTGAATAGTTTTATTCAGGACTTGTCTCTTGGCACACTTTCAGTCGATTCTGGCCCACTGTGCGTAGGCGCTTCGCTCACTAAAGTTGAGCTTACTATTCAATATAGACATATAGACATCTTTATTTCTGGATATTACAAATCCCAAAGCTTCAGGGGGCTCCGCCCCCTGGACCCCCAAAAACCTTCCAATGTGGGCATCCCTTGACTTATTCTATTCAGGGTTCCATCAGGATGATTGCAATCTATGTATCTATCGGGCTAAAGTTCCTCATAACATGTTTGCAATGTGCACTTAATAATCTTCCAGTTTCTAAACAGCTAAATCAAAAGCTAACTAACTAAAGAATAGTTAACTGTATATTTATATAAAGACAACATCTTTATATCTGGATATTACAAATCCCAAAGCTTCCGAGGGCTCCGCTCCCTGGACCCCTAATAAGCTTCCCAGTGTAGGTATCCCTTGACTGATGCTATTCAGGGTTCCATCAGGATGCTTGCAATCTATGTATCTATCAGGCTAAAGTTCATCTTGGACAAAGCCCACCTCATAACATAATGCTTGCAATGTGCACTTAATAATCTTCCAATTTCTAAACAGCTCAATTAAAAAGCTTTTGGGGCCCCCTATCCCCCCCCCCCCCCCCTCAGTCATAAAAAACCGGGCACGCTGCTGGGTTGTCGCTTCGCTTCCTCGCCAGAGATGGTCAAAATTACGTATTATCCCCCCCCCCCCCCCCCCCCCAATGGCGCGAAGAAATCGACGCCCTTGAGTTATAACTTAACGCACATTATTATTACGATAACAATACAAATTTTAAAAAAACGTCGTCATTATGTAATAAATTTACCCGACTGGACTGACGCAGATGGTGATGGCATGATTGGAATGACGGTGAACTGTCTCGTGTAACCGCCTGTGTTCATATCAGCCATGTCAGCAATACATGTGAAACTCACTCCGTCCGGAATGTTGTCTACCCTCTCTCTTACTGTCGCAGTCAGATTACCCATGTTGTCGTGACTTGCTGATGTTCTGCTCAGAATACCAGATGCGGTGTCGTTGGTTGACCAGGTGATAGAAATATGCCCTTTAGCTCCGGTTACTGAGCAGTTAAGGCTGATGTGCTCTTGAGATGACAACACGTCCACACTGCAAAAGCCGCTTTCATCGATACGGGAAACATCTTTACATTGGTCAATGTAAAAGTTAGGCGGATCTGTATAAGTAAGACAAATGGAAACAATAACATAACATAATTATATACAATTTTGTTTTGATTACTGTTTCTATTCCTCTCTTCTATATATTGAAGAAACTAAAACGGGACTTTCATTCATTTTCAAAATTACAAACCCAATATGTTGTGTTCTCTGCAAAGTGTATATTAACTGTATGCATACTCATGCTTACATTGTTATGTAACCTCACGCTCTAGACATTAACAACAACAAAAATGTATATTCAAGTGCAAAGAAAAAAACAATTACTCAGGAAACTATTATGTTGTGTACGTATCCAATTGATAAATGTGCATATGCGAACAACTCTCTAACCTATCACGGTGACATCTGTGTAGCCATCGTAGCGAGATCCTGTTCCTAAGCTTACTACCTCACAGAAGTATCGTCCACTATCCTCCTTCTGAACATGGTGTACAACGAGAGAGAAATCATCCTTTATCTCGAACCTTCCACTCTCGTACCCGGGACCACTGCGCTGTCCATAACCCCGATCAAGGATAATGAGGTCAGTAGCGTCATCTCTACTCTCCCCATTCTTCCAGTAAACGGCAGAAACTGGTAGGGGGAAGGAGCACGTTAGGACACCCTTCTGTCTCTCTGTCAATTCCACGGCAGCCAGAGTAGATACTGATAGATCGGCTGGATTTTAAATCAGTTAAGTTAAATTACGTTTCGGGGAAGTTTCCACAAATAATAACATAATTTGACAGGAATAGGGCAATTTTAAATCCAAGCAGTGAACATGGTGAAGGTATAAATAAATGTTGCCAAATTTGTAAAGTCATAATTTACCAACCCTCCACTGACCTCGTATGTAAAATTAAATATAGTTGTCATGCATCTTGGTTATCACTATACCATTTAATTTAATTGTATATATTCGGTGGCATCATCAAATGAGGATTTTTGTTCTCATTCTAGCTGTCTCCTTATTTTCTTAAGGTGTATTAATCTGTTGCTCCAAATTGTGTTCTTGTGTACGTGCTTTGTTATTGTTATCGTAATTTATGAGATTTTAAATCCATTATCATTAAATTTAATTACGATGCTTAATTGGATTCTCCTAATCTGCTTAAATGTTTGCTAGAATGTGTTTAGGGAAATCTATATCGTGATGTGAGTTAGGTGGGAAAGCCAATTTTCTCTTACTTAAGACAGTAACATCAGTATGGTTCCGAAACACGTGGCCTGTACTTTCTTCAGTTATTTCACAGAAGTATCTCCCCTCGTCTTCCGTCTTGACTCTTAAGATCAAGAGTGAAAACCCCGACAGGTCAAAGCGACCTTCCAGCGCACCGGGGCCACTGAGTTCACCTGTACTAGGTAAATCAGAAGAGAGAACGACCTTAGCCTCCGAGACGGTGCTCCCCTTAGTCCAGAACAGTAGGGACGCGGGTCTGGAGTAGCTGCATGGTATTTCGCCTGGTTCCCCTTCTTTCAAGAGGACAGTCGGAGAAGTAATGACACCACCGCTTTCCGTAGTTACAAAACCTGTGAGTGTTTGACAAAAAAAGAATATCGTATCATATATTCGACTAGATCACTGTCCTTTTCCCCAGAGTATAAACAGGGTATCTGCTCTCTGGACATCCGGACATCCGGATGGGTACTTGTATCCAAAGACTCTGAACTAAGGCACAGCTTTGTATTTTTAATTGAAGAAATAGATATAAACTTATGTAAAAACCGTTATGTCAAATATCAAATTAATTTCAGGGGCTGTGCCTGGTCCCTTATTCTGGACATTTAAAAGTGAAAACAGTATTTAAAAAATAAAGCTTGACAGTACTAAACTGCTCAAATCCCAAAACGACAGGTCTGAAGCTTGAAGTTCTAAGTGGGGCCCGACACGTATCTGATGGTGGAGGAAAGATCGGGGAAAGGTCGCAACCTGTGTTTTGGTTCATGGTGAGTAAAGACCCAAGCATTCGTCAAATGGGACGGAGCAAAACACAACCGCGGGGTACTACTGTTAATCAAATCGCCCTCATGAATGTGTTTATTGTTGACGTTGCAGCTCACCATTCTCACTGGACAATAATATTCAATCCATTGCAATTATTCAATGCAATTCTACATGTTCTATTCATAGATCAGAGGTCGCAGACATTTTTCAATTCACAAACGATCTGTGTTATTTTAATCTAGATGATTTGTATAATTCGTTTTTGTTGTTTACATGTACAGTACTACTCAATCATTTGTTGTCATGTGTTTTACACACTTTCTCTTGCCTGATGTTATTGTATATATCTTTGTATATATATTTCATGTTGTTTGTTCAATTATTGTAAATACGCATATCTATGTTATTTGTAAAAACAAATCAGTCAAGCAAAACTAAAAAGGACTTGTATGTACTACATGCAATATATGGGTTCACGTTTCACGTTCAAGTATACCTCCAAAGGCTAACTATAACAATTAATTCAAACAGGTTACCAATTGGGAATTTGAAACTTGTATTGTTCAATACCTTTCAATTTGTAAAGAACATTTTATTATTCATAACTCAAATAATACTGTGGATGTTCTTAATGATGTACATAGTTTAAAGCAGAATGATATCCTGTAATGTGACGTTTTATATGACAATGGCTTCCAATTTTTGGTAAAGCCTGATTTTTGGTAAAACAAAATGTTGGTAATTAAAACTTGCATATCATCATTAAAAACGAATACTCTTAACACTGAACTTTGGAATGATGATAATGGGCGAATCAACCTGATAATGACAAATGCTTTATCATAATATTTTATTTGTGTAATGTCATATATTTGCCTTAACATTTTTTTTATATACGTATTTTATTAACTACTGTTCGGGGAACTATGCCTCTGCAAAGCCATTTGGCCTTCTTTCTGGTTATCTAACAAACTTAACAAGCAACAAATGAATTTAATTCAGTAAGAAGTGAACACCACTGCCTTACGGATGTTAATTGGTTGGCGTCTACGATATGTAGTAGGGAAAACCAAAGAGTATTCGTTTTTAATATGTATATCATAAAGAACATCCACGGTTTGTCTGCGGAAGAACTTTCATCTTCAGAACAATCTCAAACATCCCCTTTCTCTCAAAGGTAATTGAGAAATCGGTAGTCTCGCAACTTCAATCATATATTATTGTTCGCTAGTTTCTTCTCGAAGCCAAGACTGAAGCACGAAACCTGGGGGTAATTTTCGTGGAACACGCCAGCATAAAATCCCATGTATGGCAAATGTATAACATGTGTAAACTGTATACTCACATATATGATAGTACAATTTCCTTACCGGAGATATCTGTCAAATAATGTGTATGTCATTACATACATAATTGATGCTTGATGCTTGAGTTTGCATAAAGTTTAAAGAAACAGTAAAGTAAAATGTATAATGCAAAATAAGACATTTTATGATAAAAATGGATGAGAAATGTGAGCATTTTTGTGTGAATGACAGGTCAAGATTATGCCTTTATTATTGAGTTTCTTGACTACAATAAAGTCATTCAAGCTCGCTAAATATGGTCACATGTTATGTTAAACCGTGTTAAATCTGACTTAGACAAGATAAAGATGATTCAAGTTTAATTGTGTGTTAGCTATGACATTCTACACGAAGTTCAAAGAGATGTGTCAAGTGTCTGATTTATGATGTAAGATTTACAAACATAGCTCTAGCTATAGCTATAGCTCTTTAATAATATTGTGAAACTGTTATGCTTTATCATGTACAGTTTTCACGGAGTAAGTGATCGACGAACGGAATAGAGCAGTGGAAGGTGTTAAGATAATGGAATTCGTTCATCAAAGACAGAGTGCATTCCCCTCGATGGTTTGACTCTGAAATAAACTGACACTCCCGTAAAAACCTGCGTCATTGTAATTTTTCCAACCTGTCGCCTCACAAGCAGCCACAGTGAAAACTCTAGTGCTCAGCAAAAACTACAACGTTTCCTGAGTGAGACCTCTGCTCTACAAGTCAGCTCTCAATGATAAAGAGGCATCGTTTGATATACAACCTCCCCTACAAACCAATCAGACGAGATGTCAGAAGGAGAGGAAAAAGCAGAGGGTCAATCAAGATCAACAAGAGATGCAGTTCCAACCAAGAAGGCGTTGGAATACCAGCTCGGCGTTGCGACCATGAACTGGAAAGGTGCAGTCAGAACATGGCAGAGAACAGCCCACAAGTTAAGAAAGCTGTTAAGTGATGAAAACCCAGAATCATCACCAATAAGGGATGGCCGCGACAGCACCCAACAAGCTATCTATACGGCCATCGCAGCTCAAGAAAGGCTGACGGACGCCATGGCTGCCTTATCAGAAGAGGACAACAGCGAAGACAAGCTGGAAGCGATGGAGGAAGAGCATTCCAGCTTGATGTCAGAAGTTATGAAGATATTGGTTCTCTTACGTGGTGATGTAGCGTCAAACTGAAAGGCCTAATCGCGACAAGTGCAGAAAGTGGGTGGACGATGGACTGCCAGCTACCACCAACAAAGATGACGCTTCAGATCCAAGGGCAGAAGCAAATCCCAATCCAGACGAAGCAGTGCTCAGATACCTTTCCATGAGCAGGCTGCCCACACTGGAGCCAGGTATCTTTGGGGGCGATCCTCTTGAGTTCACTTCGTGGAAACGCAGTTATGACACACTCATAGAGCACCGGGGCATTCCGTCGCAGGAGAAGTTCGACTTTCTTCTGAAATATCTCCGAGGAGAACCAAAGGAACTGATTCAAGGGTATGCCATGCTGGCAGATGATGGAGCATACAAAGAAGCTATCAACAGCTTACAAGAGAGGTATGGTAACCCATTCATTGTCACCAACGCCTTCAGAGATCGTCTCGATGCCTGGCCAAAGATCAACACGAAGGACGCACAAGGTCTACGTCGACTGGCTGACTTCCTGAGACAGTGCGATACAGCATCGCGATCCGTCCATCACCTTCGTCATTTGGATGATGAACGAGAGAACCAGAAGTTGATGGCCAAACTACTGGACTGTTTGGTGGCGAGATGGGGGCGGACTGTTGCAAAGTACAGGCAAGACACAGATGCCTCTCCCTTATTGTGCACCTTCGCAAGATTCATAAATGATGAAGCAACCATCACCTGCGATCCAGTCACATCATTTCAGGTGTCAAATGAAACGAAGCTGCCTTCAGCAAGGACGTTTGGGACTGATGCTAAAGTGAGCAACAACAAGCCGTCATGCAGCTTTTGCAAGGGAACCCATGGACTTGGGGACTGCTCCACCTTCAAGGCAGAAACGTTGGACAGTCGCAAGGAGTTCGTAAGAAAACTAAGACTGTGCTTTGGCTGTCTCAAGTTTGGAAACGTGTCTAAAGAATGCAGAAGACGATCCACATGCTAATCATGTAACAAGAAGTATCCCACGATACTGCATGATGATAGCTGGAAACCCAAAGAACAGCAGAAGGGTGCCAAAGGTCTTGAAGAAATGCAGTCTAGCTCGCATGCATCAGCCAACAAATTTGACAACAAGTTGAAGACTTCTTCAATAGTTCCAGTTTGGTTGTCCCATGATTCGGCTCGAGAGCAGAGGCTGGTGTACGCCATGCTGGACACACAGTCTGACACCACCGTCATACTGGACAAGACAAAGCAGGAAATGGGAATCCAGGGTAAAGAAGACAACCTCCTACTTTCTACGATGACTCGAGCTGACGAGAGGGTGAGGAGTGAGAAGATTACTGGTTTGAAGGGCTTACAACGATACCAAGGAGATCAGCTTGTCGCCCACATACACCCGCAGGATCATGCCTGCCAACCGTGCCCACATTCCCACGCCAGATGTGGCTAGATCATACCCTCATCTGACTAAGATTGCAGAGTACATGATGCCACTTCAAGAATGTGAAATCGCCCTCTTGAGATAGATAGATAGATAGTTTATTTCAAAAATCATGATTCGCGGCATAGCCGAATTGTACATGATAAAAATACATTTAAAAACATCAAAATGGACAAAGTGCATCTTTTACAAAACAAAGTACATAAATAAGCAAATTCAAAATCATGTCAAAATAATATACATTTGATAAACGCAAAATTTCTAACATTGACAATAGTAGTGGTAGGTAGTAAGAATATAAATACATACTACATCTATAATCAGGTGGGATAGAGAGAAAATGAGGAATATTAGAAGAAGAAAGAGATGAAGAGAGGAGGGGGAAATAAGGGACGACGAAAAAAAGAAGAAAAGAAAGGCTTAAAGGACGAAGAGGGTGAAGAGGAAGAAGAAGAAGAAGAAGAAGAAAAAGAAGGGGGAGAGAAGGATAAGAAAAGAGAAATGGAAAAGGAGAAGAAGTAATAGGGGTATAGTGCATAGATTAAAATAAGAAGTATTTTTTCTGAAAATCCTAGTCAAGTAGGTCATTCATAGTAAGTTATATGATTTCAAGAGGATAATTGTATTATGTGCCTAACCAAATAAACAAATCATTGGGTATGTGTTGTGTGTTGTGTTGATGTTATACATGTAGTCTGGAAAGAAACAAGCAACCAACGTGTATACTTACTTTGAGGTTAAAAGTTACCAAGAAAAGTTCATGCTTTATTAGATTTTGTGGACATAAATGTTATGCTTTAAGTTACACTTTCAGTATGTTCATGCAAGTACAAGTTTAGCAAGTACTGAATTTTGGTTTTGAAGAAACAAACAGTTATTCTTATTGTTATACATTTAGTTACTTGAACTAGAATATATTATTGTATGTGAAAGAAATACTATGTAAGTTATGTTTGAAACACAAGTACATGCTAAATGATGTAACTCATTGACACTTCATAATTATGAAATTATTACTGAGCTAATTACCACAATATCCGTGATTAATTTATTGCTATATTACTTACGCCTTAAACATACAGGCTTTACTCTGCTTGAATATGAAAATGCAACTCTGGAAAAGTACAAATGAGTATTATGATATTCTTGCTTTAATTATTGCTACAACCATTTACACTTATCGGTATACCTTTTAAAGTAATGATTGCACATGTTTTGAAATGTACAGTTATGCATGTAACTTTAAAAGGAGAGCGGGAAATGTTGTGTTGATGTTATACATGTAGTCTGGAAAGAGACTAGCAACCAAGAGTCTGAAGTGCAGACTAAGAGAAGTTTCGAGAATAAAGTTATCTCTAGATGACCTGAATTTCTAGTGTCAAAATGCATCCTTATTTCATGCTTGCTACTGAGGATACAACAGTATGACTGTGCAAGCGCTCTAGCTCCTCGTGTTGTGATTCTCTCCCCAGACGAAGAAGAACCCGTCGGGATGCAAACCAATTCGGGTTGGAGTATCATCGGCACAGCGGACTCCAAGTATTAAGGCAGTGCAGAAGATCCTATAGGACTTAGTCACAGAATTCTGGCCTTCGAAATTCCCACTGAATTACAGGGTGTTAACCAACGTCAGAAGTCGAATGCAGTGTTCTCTCAGTCGATCACCGCAAAGGAATATATCACCCCGAGCCACATCGTGAAACCGATGGAAGTAGGTTTCAATGGCGACTTGAACAAGAGGCCATATTCATAGCATGATAAGAAGTTTGTGAAAGTAATCGAGACGAAACCCAGAGGTGAAGAAATCTTGTGTGTCAGCCACGCATGCAGAGTCTATGTTTGACTTGGAGCGACTGGAGAGGTTTCCGTCCTGTCAAGCAAAGAGAGCGGTAGCGAACTGTAAGGGATTCAAAGCCCAAATGAGAAGAAGGTGCAAACTGCATTCACAGTCTGCAGTCAAACCACTGTGTGTTGAAGATTTGAACCAAGCCCAAAATGACATCGTGAGGTGGGTTCAAGAACATTCCTTTCCAGAGGAAATGAAGAGGCTGCAAGATGCACCCAGTTCACCTAGAAGAAAAAACACCAGAGCCAGGAGCATAAAGAAAGCCAGTCGCCTGATGTCTGATCTACCAGACGGGTTAGACCAGCTCCACCATTCAGCTACGCCAGGAAGCGATGGAGAAGAGTCCAACATGAAGCAAATGAGTTCTGGTGTCGATGGAGGAAGAAATTCCTTAGCCAACTACAGCCGCTGGGAAGAATCGCTGAAGTGTTCGCGTCCGACGATGGCCATGTCCGCAAGGTCAAGATCGCAGTGGGTGACACAGAACTAAATAGACAGGAAAGCGAACCTCTCAACTGTCTTACCTTTACCGCCCAATTCAGAAATTGGTTCTATTAGTTTAGCAAGAAGACCAAGTGTAATTCCCAGCCAAGGGTCCAAGAACATTATTGAAACGATAAAGGGAAATTCACAGTTGCACAGTTAAATTATGAGATTTTGAACTCATTAAAATAACCTAATTTAAACTCTTAGGAAACTGGAGGTTAAAGTGATCCAGGTAAAGTGTCTAACTCCACGAAAAATACTTCCTCGTTTCTCTTCTGCCGTGTTCTTTAGCTTATGGTAAGAGAAGAATAAAATAGGGTTCGATCCTTTCAAATGTCCCTTTAGTATGAAGATAATTATCATTGAAAATCATTATTTCAAAAGCGTTAGCTAACGGTTTTGATAGAAAGTACAATTGTCGTAGCTGAACATGTCCGGCCAGCGTGCGTGGGAAATCTTCCCGACCCACTGAACTTTGAGCCGAGCGTGCGCAAATTCCATGAATTCCGTACCGCCTGAATACACGGGTGCGGATATCGTCAAGATCAAACGGATGATTATTACTGCGACAAATCTACAACAGACCATTAGTATTCGGTGATAAAATATGAACTCAATATTCGTTTTTTTCACTAGGTAAACAGTGTTCGTTTTCTTTCAAACTTTCACAAATCTTTGTATTTTACAATGATATTGATATAGGATTGAAGTCTTAAATGTCATTTTGTGCAATATCTGACACTTTACACGGATCACTTTAATGGAATTTTTATTTATGGCAGAAAGTCATAATCTAGATATTTACGGACTTTGTTAAGACTAATTATCCTGAAATAGAGTCTGGTAGAAAGACTAATTATATTGCAATAGAGTTTGGTAGAAAGACTATTATATAATTTGAGGTGTCGCAAATCACCTGCAGATGGACTTTAGTACAAACAGGAAATATTTCTTATTTCCCATGAACATTCGCGTTTAAGGTCTGAGAAAAAGACTAGCACACAGAACATTTATATGTGCGGTCTGAAAGCAAGACTAACTTGAACTGTTCTTAGTAAATATTCAAAATGAATGAAGAACGCCAATAAACTTAAAACAACAACAACAACAACATAGTCTGATGGACTTTTAATCTTGTAAAAGACTAATTAAATGTATTTGGTAGAGTCTGAAATCAGATAAAATAAATTGTAGTAAAGGATTGAATTGAGACTAGTCGAGTGTAATCTTTGTTAAAGCCTGAACTTAAGACTATCAATCGCTAGCTGTCAATATTAGACAGGTCTTGTTCACGAAGTAATGAAAACATTGCATTTATTCTTTTATGAATTAATATGCACAATATTTGTTATAAGAATGTGTATGATCAATTTATAGCATTTTGGGGGATATACCACAAAATGGGCTAATGAAAGAAAGATAAATTTATTTTGCATTAAATAATAGATTCCCTTTGTTTGAAATTAGATGGGTATTTCTTGGAAGAAACAGTTTGTTAGTAATGATTCAGGCAATCATTTTTCGGACAAGTTTGAGCTCCATGCTATAAGTTGATCATTGATTGTACTGTAAAGTTTACTTTGCATGTATATTGACATTCTTATGCCTGGTTAGGTACTTGGAAAGTATTCAGACAGAACTGCATACAAATGCTTATAATTATTGTAATGGTAGTATAGTGACCAGCTGAAAGCAAACCCTACCAAGACCCATGTTTGCTTATTCCATCTACGCAACCGCGAGGCTGGGAGGAAACTATCACTCACATGGAATGGAACTCCCCTTGACCACTGCGAGCATCCAGTGTACCTTGGCGTTACCCTTGATCGGACACTTTCATTCAAGCAGCATATCGTAAAGGTGAAGGGGAAAGTGTGGACCAGGAACAACCTCTTCCGGAAACTGGCAAACTCCTCCTGGCGTGCCAGTGCATCTACACTACGGGCAACAGCTCTTGCGCTATGTTATCCTGCTGCGGAGTATGCGTGCCCAGTCTGGGAAAGATCCTCGCACCCGAAGAAACTTGACCCAACTCTCAACGATAGCTGCAGAGCAATCTCTGGTTGTCTAAAGCCGACAAATGTAAACAGCCTATATGTCCTGTCCGGCATTGCTCCACCTGATATACGCCGGTCAGTAGACAGTAGCGTGGAGCATCTCAGACAAAGTCAGGATAGCCGCCATCCATGCTATGACATCCAACCATCCCAGAAACGGCTCAAATCAAGGGAAAGCTTCCTACACTCTGTCCAACCGCTGACCGAATCCCCTCAGGTGGCCAGATGTAGACTATGGGAGGAGAGGCGCAGCATTAACCACCACCATGACAAGCTACATCTTCCTACTAAGGAGCAGTTACCCCCAGGACACAAGAAAGACTGGAAGACATGGAAGTCCCTCAACCGACTTCGCACAGAGATGGGTCGATGCAAAGTCAACATGAAAAAGTGGGGATATACAGATGATGACAACATTAACTGCGACTGTGGCACATCACAAACCATGCAACACCTCCTTCAATGTCCTAACCTTGAGGAACAGTGTAGTCAAGAAGATCTGATGGCTGCAAATGAGAAGGCCCTGCGATGTGCAAAGTCATGGCCAAATATCTAATATTCTGGACTTGTGTAGATGTCGGATACGAAAGAAGAAGAAGTGACAAAGTTTTACAAGTCACTGGATATGCCAACGCATTGGATTTTAAATGGTATATTTTAGTGTATGTGAACCATCCACTTCATGTTCATCGCATTTAGTCCGCTATCGCGGGAACTTAAAGGCACATGATAACTTAATTTTACAACTCGTACTGTTTGGTAAATTAGTATCTAATTTAAAGGAGCCATGTGAAAGTTGTAAGTTTGCATTTGCCAGTAAAAGTCAATTTATTTAGTATTTATTTATTTATCTTGACACTGTAATAATTGAGCCAACAGAGGGCGTTTGGTCCTAGATAATATGTTGACAGTTTATGTTTACATACATAATTGATGCTTGAGTTTGCATAAAGTTTAAAGAAACAGTAAAGTAAAATGTATGATGCAAAATAACACATTTTCTGATGAAAAGTTATAATGTTTCGGATGGATTTTGTATCATTTTATTGCAATCTAAACAAATTAATACATTAACAACTCATATGCGCATGTATTTTTTTTTGTATTGGTTTGGTTTTGTATTGATTTATTACATTAAATAGTCGGTGTCATTGTATAATGCTCTTAATAGGTATTTCGAATCGAATTAAGTTTTTAAAGATCACAATATAGCCTGTTATTAATTCTTAAAAGAGTTATTTGCATTGCATACATAATCACTGTATTCGAAATTTCACGTCCATGGGTGACGCATCACGTTGTAACGACGTGTGACACAGTAACCAAAGATGCAATATGCTCAATTTTGGTATCAAACGATGCGCAGGACTTTAGGGAAGACCTCCATGAAAAAAACAATCTGGAATCAGTAGTGCATTGTGGTGTAATTGTGTAAGATGTATGACTGGGGTATGCATGACCCCTAAGGCTATAACACTATTTAGTGCATAAGGTGTGGTTTTCTTGAAACTCATCCTGTGGACTTCCAGTAGCTAGTTCGCGAGTTTAACCACCTAGGTTGTGATCCTAGAAGGTCCTAGAAGTCATTTCTGGTGGCCAACCTTTTACAACAGGCAAAAGCTGATATCCTAAAAAAAATGGTGGTTTGCCCCCTGGGTAATTATCATCACACATTTAATCAAACATAATAATAATGAATGTTAACGACACATTTGGCTTAATTTCGGGTCGTTCGACATCAAAAAGCTCGTCAATCTAAGCCTAGTAACAGGTGAAGTTCCCTCATCCCTCAAGGAAGCTCTAATAGTACCCAAGCTGAAAAACCCGGTTTGTCTGCGTCTTCAGAACTTTCATCTTCAGAACAATCTCAAACATTCCCTTTCTCTCATAGGTAATTGAGAAATCGGTAGTCTTGCAACTTTAATCATATATATCTAGAAGATAACAATCTACAGTCGACAACGCAATCGGCATATCAGAGAAACCACAGCGTCGAGGGTGCCCTTCTCTATGTCCACAACGAGTGTCTTCGTGCGCTGCATGCACATGAAGAGGTGATCCTCTTCCTTCTGGATTTGACAGCGGCGTTTGACACCGTGGACCGTGGCATACTGCTCCATCGGCTCCAGGATCACTTTGGAATATCAGGAACTGTCCTTCAATGGATAAGGTCAGACTTGACTGTGGAATCAACTCATGTTATATCAAGTTATATAGAAGAATGACACCGTTTACCTAAAGAGACAATGTAAACATTATGTCCGATGTTATGACCAACTGCACAAGCTTTCCAGAATGTGTTTCTGTTCAATCATAAATATCTTATTAACTAGGGAGACATTTGAAAAAATCCTGCCACAAAAGCCAAACTACATGGCTCAAACAAGGAAATGTTTGAAGATCCAAGTGATTTTGGTTAAATTTTACAAAGTTAATGTTTTAATTATCACTTTGAATTGATATATGTGAATTCAACTCATGTCGTGACAACTGGGGTTGAACAAGGAAGTACACATGTTAATCAAGGAGGCAAACATTAATCACGAGTACTTTCAAAAGATGCTCACAATCTGACTATAGTCCTTAACGTTATGAAACTAACACGTGCAAATGACGAGTACTTTCAAGAGATGCTCACAATTTGTCAATGATCCTTAACGTTATGAAACCAACATGTGCAAAGGAGGCGGAATAAATCAACGACATATATAAGTACCAATAAATTGAATGCATAGGTAAACATACAATCACACATGAAATGAAGGGATTGGTTTCAAAGATATGAAAGTGAACCCCATCAATCACGAACTAAAGGAGATTCCGTGAATAAACCTTCGAAAGGGGAGTCGATGCATTTCGTATACTTGTAAGCTTGCAAAACTAAGACAAACTTGTTATATATGTCTACATTTCCGCGCTTTTATTCATTATGCGGCTACATAACTGTATCACCACACAGAACATGTAATACGTTGTCACGACGTTTCTGACAATAATCATTTCATCAAACAAATGTTAAGCCACTGGACAAAAACGTCCTCCCTACAAAGTACAAGGAAAGAAGGATGGGTTGCAAGATGGATAAATTGTTTGCAGCGTTGCTATTGCTCACTTTCGGCCATCCATGTATTGCATTGTCAGTTGACTGTGAGAGACACCATGAACTAGAAACAGAGGGAACAACCGTCAGTGTGCGGTGTATTACAGAGGACCTCTTGTCATCAAATAGATTCGAAATGAAACGACCCAGCGGTACAGTGATTGGATTCTGTGTTTTTAGAAGCTGCAAACCAGAATTGTGCTACTCGTGGTGTGGCACTGAAAGTGAATATTTGAATCATTTTAGACTCGAGTTCTGTGGATTTAATTGTTTCTCATTCAATATTAAAGGTCCCCTGGTTGAAGCTGATTATGGCGAATACCATATTATTGCGGACTCTTTCATTGAATTCCTTGCTCTGAATCTAACATATAAATCACGCAATGAAGAAGTTGGGGGAATATTGACTAGTGAACATGCTTTGCATCCTGCATTCACATCAGCATCCACAAACAAAGTTTCGAGCAGCTCCGGAACAACACGTCCTGGGGGTGACGAATTACTACCCACTGATTCTGTGCCAAGAAGTGCAACAGAATATAATTCAACACCAGACACATTATCTACATCACCAGTCAGTGAAGCAGAAATAGGAAACTGTAAAATGTGGACACAAAACGTACCGTCCATAATCAATATTTCAGTATTAACTTTAACAGTCATATGCATCACAGGAAGAATCTTGTATCTACTGGTGCAAAAGCCCATACACAGATGGTATAACCGTCATGACATTTCAAATGCCCAAATCCGATCGAATACGATAGCCATGACACCGCAACAAACTAGTTCACCTTTACATCCACCTGCCAGTGCCCTCTCCGTTACCAGAAATCCTTCCGGAGGTGATCATGGAGCTAGACATCTCGGGAATGTGCCATGGTCCCTTCCCAATCAACCCCACGAGTTGCCTCCTAGGGCTGGTTGTGGCACTTCTGAAATAGAGCGATGGCAAGTAGAAGATTGCGTGCCATATGAAGAGAGCGGGACTAACGTTACTACTATGGCAGCTACATGTGTAACTTCAGCAGCTGCTGATGTTCAGATACTCGGTGCTGACGGTGGAAGCATACAGGTTGAAAACATGTACTACACGGTAGATGATTACGAATGCAATGAAGTCACTGGTATCGAGGCTAGTGGTCGCCGCATCTCGCATAACCTACCAACTCCAACGGTCGAAGACATATCGGTAGGCTGCATTACAGTCGATGATGACATCTTGAATACTATGTATGCCAAACCAATAGAAAAGGGGAGGGTGCAGCATCAGACGATCAAGAACAACTCGTCTTTTAACTGTTCTGTGGTCGATGATGGACATGACACTGGCGATATGATATACAACGTTGGGAAGGAAACGACTGTTACGATAATGTTGCCATTAATCGGTCACGGTTGAACCTTAGTAGTGGAGTAATATGATCGTTTTAGTGTACACAATTATCCATCAAGTGGTAACAACACATTTAAAAATGGTCGTCATCTTTTGGTACTATTGTAAGTAAATAAATGCGAATATCATTTAAGCAAATGTTAAATACGAATACTGACTTTAGCGATGACCGACTTCTAACACTAATATCCTACAAAATGTTGGTGCAAGCCCGGCAGAACGCAAAGTTTCAACAAATCCACCAGAACTTACAAATACTTGCACTTCTTCTGGCATGAAGGATGACTACCCTACCAGCGCATCAGAGCCAGGGAAAATGATATCTGAAACCACCACCTTAGATGTCCTGGGGAAATGTGTACTCCAAGAATGGGATATGGAGTCACCGTTGATGATGGAGAGCCAAGCTTGCTTTCATCGCCGACCGCTGCTCAACTAGATCAGGGGAGTGTTGAATTGGTGCCGAGCGGGATAGTGCTATCAGGTGACACCTCTACCAGAGATCGAGGCCAACATTACCTGGAGGAGTTCTTTGACTCGTCTGACTAAGAGCTCCTGAATCCGCAAATAAATACCAAGTAACAAGATTGATACCAACATTACCAAGTCGGACGTACGTATCAACAAATTAGTGACCTTATTTCAGAAATATGCAAATTAGCTTATTATCTGTATAATGCTTGTAACAAAAAATTCTCAATGTTGCCAAGGTGGCAACAACGCTAATTTGTTTCTAGAAACCATTTAGAACATGAATAGTAAAAAAAGTCATTGGACTTATGAACATTTCTAGGCCCTAGAGATATCTACTGGCATATTGGTCTTGAAGTTTTATGTAACCTTGGGCAGACTACTGTGCAGAAGATCCTACTGAGATCCGGGTGAAATGTTTTATTCACTGTATAGAAAAATGCTAAATTATGTTATTTGGCAATATTTGTGTAATTTTGTTGGTAAACAGAAACATGATAAAAACAGCCAGATAGCTTAATAAAGACTCATTTCGACGTTGTGAAATGCGGTGTCCTCGCATTGTCACACACTGTCTGTCTGGTTTAGGGTGGGTTGGCATAATAATAATGAGAATAATAATAATTATTCAATTGAAATAGCGCCTAATATGAATCATCTTTAAAGGGATGGTACAGTTTTGGTCAAACTGAATGTTAGTGACCAAAACATGCATCATATCATCAAAGTATATTAGTTATCATTCCAGCATGCCATAAAGATAGACAAACTTTAATACAAACAGCTAAGTAAAAAATACAAATTATCATTTAAAAAAAGCAGCGTCTGAATACATATTGGTTTCAACCATCTTTTATAACAAATTGTAAATGTGATGTTTTGTCAAAATAACTTTTTAAAAACATCTTTGGTATAATTATCAAAAAAGTGCACACAGGCATTTTAATTATTTTTTCATATTTGTTTATAAAATGTGGCATACCCATTCGTTTCAATCGGATATATATTTATTGATATGTCATTTTAATACTGTGAATCGAAGACAATTTTCCAATGAATTGGACTAATACAAATATTGAAACTGAAAATCAATAATTATTGAGGCACCCATACGGTCACTAAGTTTGTGTTCACGGGAGCCGTGCGATTTGTGTTTTATTGTAAGACAAAGGTCATCGTATACGGGCCCCGGAGAATATGTGACTGCTACTCTAAAATACCACAGACATCGTACGATATCACAATTTTCCCAAATTGTAGAAAATCCGCCGTAGGGAGAAAAATCGTACGGCGCCCGGATCATTTGTGACCTAAGCATTACTCTAAAATACCACAGACATCGGACGATATCACAATTTCCCAAAATCGTAGAAAATCCGCCGTAGGGAGAAAAAATCGTACGGCGCCCGGATCATTTGTGACCTAGGCATAAGCATGCAGCATTTACCGAGAGTCAACAGGACGTCAAACTTCCTCGCACAACTCCCGTGCCATTTTGTCAGAATTATTCTAACAAACCACCTTGGGGAGGCCATCAAGCCCATCAGTCCTGTATATTAAGACGTTTAGTATAGGTTCGTCAGGAGAGTTGACTGGCTAGTATCTGAGTATAGTCGGGGGCTGATACCCTGGTGTTGTTTCTGGCTTTCATCATGTTGCGATTTCGCTCATATTTATGCTAGGCTAGTGAGATCTCGATTATGACCGGCTATAGCAAAACCCCGCACGTGTCGGTAAAAATCAAAATGTAGATGTTCATACCATTACAAAGGCCTCATCAAAAGCTTTCATTTGGTTCTTTGTTCTAACTAATTAGTCAATAATTGACGATAATATGATTGTTTAAATTTTAAAATCATTGGACTTTTTCACACATTTTGTGAACTTGAAAAACATGAAATACCGACAAGTGCTGGGTTTTGCTATAGCCGGCCATATTGCCAATTATTTCCATAATAGTGGATAAAATAATGATTGTTGAAATATGCATAAATTCATATCAAATTAGCAATCTGGTTTTAGGTCATTACACTCAACAGCTACATACTTGACACACATACATGACATAGTACATTATTTATTACCAAATCTGGATTCAGGTCAGTAGAGAGGTGCCGTATTTCAAAAGAGCATTTGATGTCATTCCATTGAATTTGTCTCTTGCCAAAGTGTAATTTTATATGTGTGAGAGAGGAAGAATACAAATAGTTGCAGTCTTATCTTTTGGATAGAAAATATTGTGTATTAGTCGAAGGATGTTCACGTCAATATTTAACAGTTCAGTCTGGAGTTCCTCAGGGGCCAATACTCGGTCCACTCATATTTTGTCTGTTCATAAATTATAGAATTAAGTAAATTAAATTTAGTTCACATTCGAACTTTTCATTTTATGCAGATGACACTGCTACTTCCAATAATGGTATACATGGAAAGAGATTTGTATTTAATTGTACTTTTGAACCCCAAAGAAAGCTGCATGATGTTGTTATTTTTTATAAAAAATGTAATGATAATGAATTAGAAAATGTAAGTTGTGTACAATATCATTTGTATGGTCGAGACATATTGAAATTATATGTCTTAAATATCACGGTCTATTGCATGTATATGACGGATAAAGCATTTTATATTATACACAATTCTTAGAAATTATGTTATGCACTTATTGTACCTTATATAGATTATTGCTGCACTGCATGGGGAAGCTGCTCAAAGACAAATGTATAATTTACAAAAATTACAAAATATATATTCAAGCCTTGTTTTAAATGTAGACCGCTTTACGTCGGAGTAACTACACTGATTTGGCAATCGGTGAAACAAAGAATAAAATATCACTTGTGTGCGATTATATATAAAGCAATAAATAATTTGCATCCAATATAAAATAGTAATATAATTTATGCTGAACTATTGATATAACGGCACACCGCTAATTATTTTACTCGATACATTTTGAAAAGCCCCCTTAGTGTGCTATATCATCGTACTGAATTAATATATGAAGCGATCATTTGTTTATACAGGTACTTATTTGAACAATTTTCCATTACTATTCAATCTAGCTCCTCACTCAATATGTTTAAAAACAAATGTAGAAGTGCAATAAATATGTTATATGTAAATATGTATTACTTATACACACTGGTTGTACTATAATAACTCATTTAAAATGTACTTATCGGGCGGGGTAGTTGAGGTAGATGTTTACCTGCTGATGTAATTTTAGTTTGTATTAGTGTTTGAATTCATTATGTTTTTTAGTAACACATGCATGTATAATATAAATTAGAATTGTTAACTATTGTGTAAGCATACTATGTAAGTCACATTCAGGGCGCCGTTGTAAAGCAGTTGTGTAACTGAACGACTTACCCTGTATTTATTTGATAACAAAGAAGACTTATTAGGAGATGTCATGATCAGTTGCGTCACATGAAATAGTGTTTTTAATCCTGCTATCCTTTTCCTGGAAAATTAGGGTCGCTATTCATAATATAAGAAAAGAGTCGCTATTTATAATGCTAAGAAGGGGTCTCTATTGATAATGTATAAGAGGTTCGCTATCATTATGACAGGCGACTCTGATTTATTATTATGAATAGCGACCCTCGTGTTCACATGATGAATAGCAAACCTGATTTCGTATTATGAATAGCGACCCTCTTCTTACATTATGAATAGCGGCCCCTTCTTAGGATTATAAATAGCGATCGACTCTTTTTTATATTTAGCGACCCTGATTTCGTATTATAAATAGTGACCCTCTTCTTACATTATGAATAGCTACCATAATTTCGTATTATGAATAACGATCCTCCGTTTACATTATGAATAGCGATCATCATTTCGTATCATAAATAGCGACCCTCATTTCGTTTTTATGAAGAGCGGTCATTATGCAAAGCGAGCAGATTCTCCTTGGGTGTGCTATTCAAATCACGACTCGCTCATGCACGGAATAAACTGAGCTACCTCCGGCATATTAAATAGGCTTATCCACGTGGATATTGAAGTGATAGATAGATAGATAGATAGATAGATAGATATATCGGTATTTATTGAACAAAATTAACAAGACTGTAGTCCGAAGACTAAAATGCCTTGCGTACATGAACATATGAACATACATGAATAAATAAATTACAACACAATAAAAATATAATTTAACATCAAAATACAACAAAATTATACATATTTATGAATGCATTTGGCAAGAAAGACACTAACATTCAAAATGTCATTATTATAATATGCATATTCTCATTTAATTTTAATTTTAATACAACAATAACAAAGAACCAATTTACTAATTCGTTACTTACTTTTAAATATATATGTAATACTAACTAAATATTGAATCTAACAAGATGTAAATTAATACAGTACATGTATATCTTTTGAAAAATTACAATAATAAGCATCACAAAAATGCAAAAATAAGAGCATGGAAATTATTTAATTAAAGGATATCAAATCCCACTATCTATTTTATATCATATTTCTAACATAAATTAAGTTTATCATACTCAATAACGAGTAGATCTAACAATCAAATGTAATATCAAAAGGGAAGCAATACAGGGTATAAAGATTGAGTAATAAAACAAGTCTTAATTCATGTTATAATCCTAACACAAATTAAATTTATCGTATTCCATTTATACAAAATACATTATTACAAACTCTGTTTAATTAAAATTGAGTAATTCAAATTGTTTAACTTGTATTATATTCTTAACAGAAATTAAATTTAACATTCAATAGCAAATCCAAAGTATCATCAATTAAAATTGAATAATTAACTAAATTTTATATTACATGTACATTATATCCTGAACATAAATTAATTGTTATCATATTCAATAACAAATACAAGGTATATTAATACAGAGTATCTTCATATGTAATTGAGAAATTAAATAATTTTATTATGATTGTTTTCAATAACAGATACAAAGTAAAAATACAAAGTATTTTCAATTAGAAATGAGACTTGATTAAAAACGTTCTTATGTAATATGATATAAAAGGAGGCAATACAAAGTATCTTTAAAAAGATTGAGTAATTAAACGAGTTTAAATTTTTGTTATATTCCTAACCCAAATTAAATTTATCGCATTCCATTTATACAAAGTACATTATACAAAGTGTCTATAATTAAAGTTGATAATTAACAAGTTTTAATTTGTATTAAATTCTTAACACACATTAAATTTAACATTCAATAACTACAAAGTTCATTATTACAAAGTATCTTCAATTGAAATTGAATAATTGACTAAATTTCATTTTTATATAATATCCTTAACATGAATTAAATTGATCTTATTTACTAACAAACACAAGGATCATTAACAGTTTACAAAGTATTTTCAATTAAAAATTGAGATTTAATTGAATGCATCTTTATTTTATAATATATTTTTAACATTTATAAATTAAATTGATCATATCAATAACAGATAAATCTAATGATTAAATGCGATATTAAAAAGTACATTAATTGAGTAATCGAATGAGAGATGGAATCGAGGATTGCCTATAACGTTGGGTCCGAGTCTGAGGCATATGGAGGATTTGAGAATTCCGTAAATTTAGACCGGTTAAATCAAAACGAGTTTGGGGCAATAAATGGCGATGACGATCAGAAAGCAAAAGAGACTTAGCAAATTGAGTTAAAATTAAAGTGCGACGATCACAAAGGGTTTCGAGGTTGAACCTTTGTAAAAGAACACGGTATGAGTCAGACTCGGGCCAACAATCATTTTGAGGGCTCTCCCTTGAACACGTTCAATTTGATCACTTTGACTAACAGTAAGACCAGAGCTCCAAACAGGGGCAGCAAACTCCAACAGTGGTCGTATATACATGGTAAAAATTAACACTAAATCAAGAGTTTTAAAACCATTTCTTTTCAACTTACAGAGAATAAACAAACGCCGAGAAGCATTACTGACCATCCGCTTGACCTGTTGGTCCCACTTTAAATCATTTTGGATAATAACCCCAAGAAGTTGAATTGAATTAACAACTTCAAGAGGGGAACCATTAATCATAAGTTGCAAAGGAGGAGGAGGCTGTTTAAAAAAGGAAATCTGCATCAATTTACACTTTTCATCTTTTAAATTCATATCATTTAATAAACACCAATCAGAAAGCATATTAATGTGTGTTTGCATTTGAGATTGCTTAAACTTATGCAAAATTTCTACCAAAGTTAAATCATCAACATATTTCCAACGATCAAGACATAAAATTGAAGCGTCATTAATCATGATTAAAAAAATAATGGGGCCTAATTTAGTACCCTGAGGTACACCGCAAGACGTACGCTCGGAGGTGGAAGTAGCACCATGATATCGAACAGTTTGAGAGCGTCGAGAGAGAAAACTACAAATAGTGGTGAAGTCACCGAGAAGTAGAGTTTTCCGGGGAAAGTTTGAGGGGTATTTGATGAGTTCATCACACTCTAAGAGGAAATCTGCCGCTTTGAAGCTATTCTTAACTGATGGTGGGGGACGATAGATCAATACGTAGTACGTGGTGTTTTGAGGATCGGTGACGGTACACTGATTATGTTCTAGTTGTCTTTCAGCAAAGGACAAGTCAACATTGTTCTCAAGAATGTAATCAGACAGAACTACAGGGGCGTTCAGGGGTGTAGACAACGAGGGGATGAGGGGGATGCACCCCCCCCCCCCCCCCACCTCACAAGGTGGGGGATGACATGTACAATCATCCCCCCCAGGTTTTAGGAAAATACATTTTTTTTGGTGCGTGTGTGTCTTTGAATGTATGTGTATGTGTGTCTGTGTAGGTGCGTGTGTTTGTGTGTGTGAGTGCTATTAAATGTATGAGCTAAGAGCTTGGTAATTCTAACATTCAAAATCTAATTTATACATCTAAGTTTTCGCTGCGCGCTTTGCGCGCGAATAGATTAGCTCAGTTTGTTGTGTAACAAGTGTATGGTCTGGGGTGAGTACTTTTTCTCCCACCGGGCCTGTAGTTACCGTGTGCCTACATTGGCATTGCTCTGGCTGCTTGTGTGACGTGCACCAAATTGCACCATTTCAAGTAAACTGGGCTCCAAAAGAAACTTATCACTTCTTCAGAGCGACGCTCACTAAAATCCATTGCATCAAATTGAATCATATTTAGACACAGATAAGCTATCATTCTCCTTATGAAGCATATCTGTAAAATTGAAAGGTTGCTTTTGCCAAAAAAGAGAAAAATGCGATGGAATCGCTACAGGTCACCTTTCAAAAAATGTCATCCCCCCAGGTGTAAGGAACCTGTCTACGCCACTGGTCGTGTTGCATAGAATTGGACAATTCCAGACGTGAACACTGAGTTCATCATTGATCTCATTTGCAACAGGAATCAGTTTTTTTATGTTACGTTGCAATGTTTTAGGTCTGGATATTCATGCAAACTCATATCATATTCCGACAACATTATGTTAAATTCGGGCGAAATTATGTAATTTAAGGGTAATACAACGGAATTCTCGATCGGCAAAATTGTCCCATATTATCATGATTATTCGGGCAAAATAATGTTATATTCAATTAAATTTCAATGTCACTTTCAATTAATTTCAATTTTATTTCATATCTCTAAAATCAACATATAAATTTCAACAAATAACATACATTACATACATATAGATATAAATTATTCATTTGGTGTGGTATTACAGCGGATGTAGGGGATCTGCAAATGATATTAAATCTTGTCGAGGCAAATCCCACAAGTTGACTGCAATGAATAGAACAGATGAACGAACAAATGATTTGAATTAATCTTTGTCGTAGCCCCCCCCCCCCCCCCCCCCACCCTGCCATCATTGTGGATGAACATCAACAATGAAGGCATATTAGTATTATAGCGTTATATTCATGTATCTATTTACAAAAATCAAAAGTACATAATAAATAAATAATAAATGAATAGACAGTACAAACATAGTTTTACAAATCGTCTGAACAGTTTCCGGTTGACGGATGGGGATGAATGTAACACGCACACAAAAAATCAGATCGAACAGCCCTGTAATTTGGATTATACGAATAAAAAACGAATGCGTCCCTCCATCAAACTATATATCGGTCAATAAAGGAGTTTAACTGAGTTTAGCTACGCCAGATACGTACGATAACTAGAAGGCCGACAAAGTCAGCATACCCACGCCTCCCATTAGCCCTGTTCTACCCCTTCGTCGGCCTCAACCCTGTTTTGCTTACCGATGCATCCTAAAAACATAGTGATCAACCGTTGAACAGAATCCCCCACAACTCCAGGCATAGTAAACTATGCTGACTGGGTATGCCTGCAGGGAGGGCTTGAAAATGCCGACATCTGTCCAATTTATTGGCGATAAATGTAACATAAATCATGAATTCAAACAAAATAAACTATTACAAACAATAACAGATACCTTATCTTCCTGATTCTGCAAACTTTTATGTCCATTTCTCTTGCATAAATATGATTTTAGATCTTTTCATGACAGCTATCTGCCGATTCGCACGTGTTTTTACTAGCTGCCGATTCGCACGTGTTTTTACTAGCTGCCTGTGTAGTATAGATATGCCTAATATTTTATGCATTGCAATATGCACAACACATACATGCGGGTGTGTACTATGTGTAAGTACATCTATTGGCATGGCGTGTGCGCACGTTGTTTTCTTGAAATGATTTGAGACGGGAGAGACGAGGAGAGACTAGTGTGAGAAGGGAGAGGAGAAGAGAGACTGTGAGTGTGTGATAAGTACATAGTGCGTGTGTGCCATCGCGATCGCACGGAGCACAAATAGAAATGCATAGACGGTAGTGCATTATCGGATTTCCCAAAATCCGTAACATTCAGCGCCATTCCGTACTCCCGTAATGTTGTCAATTTCCGTACCAATAAATACATACTCAAACTTCAAGGTTCACAGAATTTGCAGGGGTCAACAATCATCACCAAAATCTAATCGATTCTTCCATGTCACTATCCAAACATTCCCTGAAAATTTGGTGCAAATCCGTTCACCCGTTCTCTAGTTATCTTGTACACAAACAAAAAAAAAAAAAAAAAAAAAAAAAAACAAACAAACAAACAAACAAACATAACAAACATACGGAACCCTTTACATAACCCCCTGCCGATTTCATCGGCGTGGTAATAACACAATGAGGTTATACACGCGTGTGTCACTCGTGAAATTTTTAAGCGCACACAGTGAAATTCCACGAAGTGACACATACATTCGCGCCACACAACTCTTTTGTGCGCATAACACTTCGTGGATTTATTGTTGGCATTTTCGGGGTTCGTGTAAAACGATTATCTTAATTATTTCACTAATTAAGCAAAATTACATTCTGAAATTTTGGCAAATGAAAGACTATGGTTTATAGATATACAAAGAGAATAAAACTAAAAATCAACTTTGGACGCGATTTTGGTGCGATGTGTCACTTCGTGAAATGCACGACGATGTGTGGGTAAACGCTGTCACCCTGAAAATGATTACATTATTCAAAGTGAAGCTATGGTAAATATAAGCAGGGGAATGGGATGGTGGGTGTGAAAATCCCCACCCCCACTCAACATACACACACACACACCCACACACACGCATACACCATAGGCAACGGAAGTGGGGGGGGGGGGGGGGGGGGCACCGCACTCCTCCCCTCAAATCAATATTTGGCACACGTAGTCAAGCAGGTCAAGCTCTAAAAATTGCAATCCTAAACATGTTTAAAGATCACCAGATGAGGGCGCTATTTACGATGATATGATCATAAACATAGTATAAAAATGTTAGAATTCAGTCATTTGTAGCTGTTTTCGCCAAATGGACTGATATCAAGCAGCCAAATCGTATTATCTAAACCCCTCAAAAAAAGTTCGGAAACTCAAGTTTCATCGATCATATCTCTCGTATTTTTAATAAGAATACTCGAAATCGGTATCACAATAAAGCCTCATTATATACCTTTCAAACGATGCATTATGTGTAGTGATTATGCAATTGGGCGATTGCAGTAGCCCAGAGAATAGGGGGAGGCAGGAAGTGAAATCTCGCAAATGGCCCCAATGCATTCAATTTACGAGTGCAAGGACTGTGTTGACCAGTTTTCTAAAGGTTAACATTCTATTGAATGCTGCACCCTTTCCATTCATCAAAATTGTTGAATTTGATACCATTTTAATGGAAATTATCTCTTCCTTACGATGGCATATTAATCGTAAGGATTATGCAAATGGGGTGTGTGCAGCGAACCGGAATATGGAGATGGGTCGAGTGTGAAATCAGACAAAAAGATATGGAGTTGACAAAAAAATCAAGGCGTTGCATTTTTTTCGAGCTTTTGGGAGGATTTTTAGCATTTCAAATAAATATTCATGATTTAAATTTATATCAACGGAAAGCCCAACAACTCTTCTGTATGAAATGTGACATTATAATGATTTTTGTTAAAGGGCGGCTGCAGGGAGATGATGTGGGGGAGCCTCAAAAGTGACTCCATTTCAAAACGCTCTGATTTGGTGTCGGTATCTGTATACCATTGTGTAGAGGATGTAATGCGACTTGAATGAGTTGGCCATGAATGAGAGGAATTCAATTGAAAAACGCATGAATAGTGCCTTGAAATCAGAGCGTTTCAAAATTGGTCACTTTTGAGGCTCCCTCCATTTCATCTCCCTCAGCCGCCCTTTACAAAAATCATTATAAATTTTCACATTTTCATACAGAAGAGTTGTTGGGCTTTCCGTTGATATCATATTTGATCATGAATATTTATTTGAAATGCTAAAAAATTCTCCCAAAAGCTCGAAAAAATGCAACGCTCTGATTTTTTGTCAACTCCATACTTTTTGTCTGATTCACACTCGACCCATCTCCATATTCCGGTTCGCTGCACACACCCATTTGCATAATCTTACGATTAATATGCCATCGTAATGAAGAGATAATTCCATTTAAAATGGTATCCAATTCAACAATTTTGATGAATGGAAATGGTGGCAGTATTCAATAGAATGTTAACCTTTAGAAAACTGGTCAACACAGTCTTGCACTCGTAAATTGAATGCATTGGGCCATTTTGCGAGATTTCACTTCCTGCCTCCCCTATTCTCTGGGCTTCTGCAATCGCCCCAATTGCATAATCACTACACATAATGCACCGTTTGAAAGGTATATAATGAGGCTTTATTGTGACACCGATTCGAGTATTCTTATTAAAAATACGAGAGATATGATCGATCAAACTTGAGTTTCCGAACTTTTTTTGAGGGGTTTATTATAATAATCTATTACAACATAATTATGTAATATTACATATCTAAGACAAAGACCATGACATATTTCAGTAATTTCATGGTTTTAGAGCGTAGAGGGGACATTTCACACGACTTTATATAGCAGACACACTACACCTACATGATAATGTATTACATTATCGCCCTATAAACTTGAACCAATTGTTGTGATTTCAAAATGTTTCTTGACATGAGAAACCCTGTTGCACCACAAATTGTCGTACCTGCACAAATTGTCGTAGGCGAAAATTTGTGCACAATTTCACAGCCACAAATTGTCGCCTCCTGCACAAATTGTCGTTTGCGACAATTTGTGTTGCTCTCGCCGTCCCCATACCCGGCGACAATTTGTGAAATCACGTAAAACCTCACACCAAAAATTGTCGCATATTGCACACATTTGTCGTCAGTCGCTGTCTTCAAGCTACAAAGATGATGATGATGATGATAATAATAATAATCAGTGTTGGTGGACTTGAGGCCGGCCTCGGCGTCGACACCAGTGGAAGATTTTTACGAAGCAGAGACCGAGATCGTCAACAAATCTCGAGGCCGAGACCGAGACTATTTGGTTTTGGGGCCGAGACCATTAAAGAACACTACAAATTGGCCTCGAGACAACTTTTAAAAAAACAAAAAACACGCCATGTGTGAGCATGTGTTAATATTCGTTTTTTGAGATTTTCGGTTGTATTTCTGCTTTCCTTCAGTTTCTAGCTAGGTACCTTTCATGGGTGTTGTGAGCTGGGGGCAATGATTTGTCCCCTTTTTTTATTTCTTGTCTTTTTTGTATTTTCGTTTGTGAATACATAGTTTATTTATTCGTGCTGTCTTTGTAATAATTTAAATGTTATGTTTTGTTATTCGATGTCAAAAGAAATTTGTATTCAACCAGGCCTGGGAGGGGGGGGGGGGGGGGGGGGGGGGGGGGGGCTCGACCTTTCGCGTGATAATTCCGCAACGCACGCAGGTATCGCCGAGTGACTTCATGGGGTTTTTTTGGTATTGAAGTCTTTTGAGACCAAATTTGTGACGACGGGTATACTATTCCGAGTCACGCCGTGACCGTTTGTAAGTGGCGTCGGCCCAAAATCACTGAATTGTGTGTTTTGGTGTACAAATTCTAAAAAGGCCTGCTTTGGGAAATCAACCCCCCCCCACCCCCCCCCTTACACATTTGAGCGTCTGAGGCCACTTTAACCCATTCCCTACGAGTTTATGAAATCCCCATAACTTTGTACTCAACCCACTCGGTTCCCGTGGTCAAGGGTTAAGTGGTCTCGACCATCATAGCCAATGGTCTCGATCGGACCCCCCAAACCAATTAGTGATCTCGGTCTCGGCCTTTTATGATAGGCTTCGAAAACTCTTCACCAACACCCTCCACCCTCCCCCCTCGAAACATTCTACATCCCCCTTCAAATAAACCTCAACGACACCCCACTCGAATAATCCTCACCGACCCCACCCCCCCCCCCCCCCCCGTGAAAAAAAAAATGGGTACGCCACTGCACCCATCCCTAAAACACACCCCTCCACGCCCACCGTCACTCCTCACACACACACCCCACACACGCATAAACACACACACACACACACCCTACATTCACACATACACCCATCCTTAATCCTTCACATACCACGTGTGCACACGCACGCACACACACATACACAAATACACACACTCACACACTATACACAAACCTCACATGACCTATAATGTTGGTGCGTTGGTATATATCCGTATGTCAAGAATGATCATTTTAATCCAAAATGTATGTCATCATGGCTTTGAACAGGACCGTAGGTGTGGCGACAATTTGTGGTGCCAGCTACCAGCACAAATTGTCGCCGTCGCCTCCACAAATTGTCGCAAACGACAATTTGTGCAGAAAGCGACAATTTGTGGTGTCAACATTTTGCACAAATTGTCGCATACGACAATTTGTGCAGGTACGACAATTTGTGGTGCAACAGGGGTTCTGGGCGAATTCGGCTCCGAAATGCCAAAAAGAGCCCCCAAAAAATCTGCATAGAGTTCAATGCAAAGTTCAATTTTGGAGTGTTATTTTCATGCAGGAAAGCTTGAAAAATAGCCCCTGAAAAATGAATTTTATTTCCCTGTTTCCAAGTATGATGTTCATTGATGCTTCTACCTACTGATGAATTATACTACCATTTCTATGAAGTATTAAACAAAATAATTCAAATGGTTTCATTTTAATGAAGAAAATGTTGCCATCCTCTGTCTACAACCCTTCAGTAGGCCTAGACATGAACAGTGTATCTAGGGCATCTAATATAGATCGTGGGGCCTTTCCTGCCAATATGTATGTAGATAATTAAGTTTAACCCTCAAAATATATTCCAAACATGAAGCGACCAGTAACCCATTTAATGGCCTACAATACATGTACATGAAGAGGATTCGATTAGGGGGGCAATACAAGGAAATGGGGCGATTGAACATTGTTTTTGTCCAGCCAGCAGAAAGTTAGAAAAGATCACGTGTTTGGTGGCTCGATCAAGCAGCATAAATTTCGAACTGGAAATTAGTGGAAAATGACAGAATTTAGAAAACCTTGTATTCTCCCATGTCAGGCCTCATCCAAGAAGCTATGTTAAGACTAAGAGCAATTTTCTTCAATAAAGGGAGTAAGAATAGAAACAGAAGAGAGTTTACATAAGAAAATGGAAATGTGGGGCATTTACATTTTATTTGGGCTACCATATTTTAAAGGGACTTAGTAACATTGTCCAAATCCTCAAAATCCAATTGGAATTCTAGCGGTTCCCTCATACCTTGTTGTATTCGTATTAACAATAAAACCATGGGACAGGTTTCGGTTTTCCAAATTTACGATTGAAGTATATAGATGTTAAATTATCCACTGGACCTTGAAAACCGTGTACAAAGTGAGTGCAATGAGTTAGTGAATATCACTTTCATTTTAGCTCATTTCTCGGCCAAATAAAATCCAATTAATAAATATATTAATTCATAAATGTTCACATATTACTTTCTGGACATATCAGATCACACCAATACACATTTTATTATAACCAGGCATCACTTTTTGCACTTGTCGACAAAGTTACTAGATCCCTTTAAGAAGAGGTTATTTAAATGGCCTGACACTCCAACAGTGCCACTAGCAAAAACAGAATGATGTAGCTACAATGTAAGCTCAATGTAGATAGGCTCCATGGAGCCCCAGTTCAATATATCACTAACCTATTGCAAGTCATCTTGTTGATGATTTGATGAAGTGGGTCCCTGCACGGATCCACCGTATCAGATTACTCCTCCAATAAACATAATTTCACACTAGATTACCCCCAGAGTTAATTAGGTCATAATCTGCTTTGTCCGCAACAAATGACCATGAACAAGCATGAAACCAAGACTAATGATGCCTGGCTTAAAATCTCTCTGCATATATTTGATCTGAGGTCAAGATTTGGTTAATTTCATATGAGGTGCAACTGCTTGTTAAAACAAGATCAGAGAATTTGTTTTTTTTCCCCCTAAATGTAACCAACGTTTTTTGAAATTATGAATTAAAAGACAGAATAATGTAAACATTAGTAAACAAATAAATGTTAATGCATACATTTCAACAACATAAACATGTATATGAAAACAGCAAAGAGTAGTTTCACACCTAGATTGCACCAAATGTAATGGTGAAAAGTAATTTTTTATTTATATAGCATTCCTTAATTCTCCCTGATTTGAATTTTTTTTGGTTCAAATTTAATAATGAACACTTTTCATTTTCTACTCCCTGGGAGCTCTTATCGTTCACAAATCGTTCACCACAGTTTTAGGCCAACGTAACAGCAATCTTTTAAACTATTCAGAACTGGTTCCAAAAATTCTTGGACTAGAGGCCGTGAGAATGTGTGTAATTGTACCAAAATCAAATCATTTTTATTTAGTTATTGCTGATAAATTGCCTAGTGTTCAAATATACAGGTTGTGGATGTGAAGAGAGTGGAATAACTCCACTGTACTCCACTTATAATTAAAGAGTGATCAGATGTTCAAACATACAAAAGTACCTAAAAACAGTTCATGTACATGTACCTAGTTGCAATTGTGTAATACTCGGTCTCAAGTGAGTTAAAAGCAAATAAAGAAAGAAGCTTCTAGGCCTATACTATAGCAAAGCTGTAAAATTCTCAGATGAATTAAATACAAATAAAAGATAGCCTTGGAGTGCAACACCCAGGTGAATCTAAGGCAAATAACGGAGAAGAGAAGTAGTAGTAGTACTAATTTAAAAAAGAAATTCAATAGTGTAGGTAAAATCAATATCGAGTAGGAAGAGGAATCATGGAACCATTTCCTCTACATAATCATGAGTTTGCTGAAATGCTGAAATCGTCTCCCTAACTTTGTTTAGATCAGTTAACACCCTCAGTACTTTTAAATCTCAACTAAAGACCCACCTGTTTCCTAAATTATGTTTTTATTCATAATTATTTGCCTAGTTGGCCTTTTTATTGTTGTTCAATTATTGTTTGTACAATTTGTAGTTTTGAATGTGTGATTATTGTTTTGAATGTGTAATTGTTGTTTTGTTTTTAAAGCGCTTTGTATCATTTTTTGCCAAAAAGTGCTCTTTCCTGGATGAATCTATCTACATCATGGTATATAAATGAGGTTATTATTATTATTAATATTATTATCATACAGTATGTATGCCACAATACTCTGTCATGCTTACCCATCTTTTCCTCCTTGGTCTCATCCTTGAAATCTTTCACCCTGCAGGAAAATAATAACAAGACAGAAACAATAATTATATGTTAATATTTTAATATAATGAATAATGGGAATCATAAATTATGAATATCTCTTGATTAGCACATCAATTTAATACCATCATTGTAATAATAAAATACAATAAAAATAATATTAATAGGTTTGATTTATAAAGTGCCTATGAAGCACTTCACTCCATTATTGCCAATGTTTCTTTTATAATGAAGTAAACATCATTACTACTACATGGTATCCCGAGTTCATACGATAGAGGACTTTTATTTGACCAAAGGATCAAATAGAAAGTTGGCACACTGGTCAATGAGAATAGTCAGTGTCATAGCTTGTTTGGCATGGGTGTACACCATTTATGGGGGAGGGGGGCACATGCTTTATTTTTATTTAGATACTTTTCACCACTTTTTAACAATTATTTCTGTCAAATTATTGATTGGGGTCACATGCCCTTCTCATAACTGCACCACTGAGAATATTGATGCAATACATCAATATGACATGGGACAATTTTGAATGGAAAACTTGTATTTTACACAGAAGGCAGGCTTTAGAAGCTGTCAATATTGACACAGCTTCGTCAGGTCACAGCAGTGCCTACAATCTGGTTAATCATCAACGCAGCTCACAGGGAACAGAAACAGGTTAATAATTGTCCAAATCATAATTAATGCACTGCTTTTTGAAAGAATATTACGTGTACAGGTATGGAATAACTGGATACAACCTTTACAACGGTATGGCAAGATTTAGTACATGGTTATTCTTGAAGTGGAAATATATTACATGTAAATTTATTGCAAAGGTCTTCAAACATGTTTCCAACATGAGTCACATAAATATTATACAAACAGATCTGTGGATGTTTTCAAACATACACATACCAAGATATCAAATGATTACGACAAATTGATCAGTATGATCAAATTACAATAATCAGCAAAGATAAGCTTCAATTCTATTTCCTCTATTTCTATTGTGTTTTAATTCTAGATATAATAACAAAGATAAGCTTAAATTCTATTTCCTATCTCCATATCAAACTACAAATGAATTTGAATTACTTGAATCACTATTTAAGTATAACAATCAGATTTTGTTACAGAGCGTTTTGTTTTCATCCACCCACCCACACTAAAGCAATCCTGTCCATCAAAAGACAGACAAAAGAAGTTCAATGTCATGGCTGAATATTTCTACACTTGGTGTCAGATGAAATAATACACCAAGCCAGTGATTGTCTAGCTTTTCTTTTCATGCCAGAGACTAAAATCTTCTCAAACAAAAATATTTGCTTTGGTTAAATATTGATGGGCTGTGAAGCAAAATAACATCATACACGCATTGAAGGAAACAATCAAAAATAAATTTGTCTACAATTCTTTGACAATGGTTAATCAATCTTAAATATGACTCGCGATTTTTAAGACCTAAGCCCCGATTCGTTTTTATATTAAATTCCCATGACAGATGTTGATGACATGAAATATTAGCTCCCCCTACGAAGCCATCGCCATCGCAAGGATCATTAAACATTCTTGGGTGACAGAAATACCTTTAGTGAACATTGGAAATGATTGTTATCAATACACAGCACATATACCAAGTAGCTACATAAATTATAACTTATGGTTTCAGTTTGGTTATAGGCTTTAAAATCAAGACATACACAACTGTAAGTTTTCCAATTCTCATTTCTGAATATGAAAAATCATATCGAGCACCAAACAAAACAAAAATGGGGGGGGGGGGGGGGGGGGGGTATTTTTCAATTTGATGAAGCATCATAGGCCCGATAAGCAAGATTGATGATTGATCAATTGATTAGGTGATATAAAATTTGATTGTATAATCATTCAATTAATCGCATGATGAAAGTTATCCATATACTACATGTGAAACTCAACCAAAATCACCTGGAGCTTTCACATTTCCCTTGTACCTCGTTGTTTGGCTTATGGTAGCAGAATAATGAAATGGGTTTCGATTTGTCAAATGTCTCTCTATTAAATTATGGAGATATTTATGACAGAACAATTTATAAGTTTAGCCATATCAAAGGGCAGTAGGTGATAACATCAGGTCTACATTTTACATAAATGTTCACCTTTTCACTAGGTAAACAGCGTTCTTTTTCTATGAAACTTTGACACGTCATTCAGAAGAATCTCTCTAAAGTCTCAAAAATTAGTTTTAGGAAAAATCTCATACGTTAATGGACCACTTTTAATAACTAATTGTTGTCACAAGCTCCATTCTTAGTAAGCTGCTCCTATTTGCATCCTCCTCTAGGCCAAGTTACCCCCCTTCTCCCCCCCCCCCCCCTTATCATTGATGACACTGCACAGCCACGGATATGATGCCTCAATTAGCCCTCATATGAGTTGTTCAAGTTACATTTATTCATCATCATTGATGCATCCCTCTATTATTCCAGCGATAATGTTTATGCTGGAAATCAAGACCATACATGTACTCATGTGCCCATGTGGTGTGGGCCCTTAGGGGATTTGTGATACAGATTGCAAAGGTCTACTTTTGATTGCAAGTGTCTTCTTTTTATTACTCAAATGTCTTAATTTGATTCAAGCCATGAATATGGGAAGGATCTTGGTGATATTGGGGAAGGAAAGCTATTGGGCCCAATGTCAGTATCAATCCATTCATTGTCAGTTTGAAATGGTAGTGAACTAAACAAACATGACAGCTTAACATACATTTAATAGTTGATGCAGTGATTAGAAAAATATGTAAGGGGGGGGGGGCATAATGAGAATAAACTAAATTAGGGCAGTTAATGTTGTCATCATTACAATCATTCCCTCCCTTTTTTGGTCATAATATGAGCGCTCAGGGCAATTTAGCCCTTGAAATACCCCAAAAGAGTGGAAGAGCCCCCCCCCCCCCCCCCAAAAAAAAAAATAAAAAATACAAATACAAATACAAATACAAATAAATAAATAATAATAATAATAAATCAATTAATAAATAAATTAAAACAAATACAAAATTTAAAAAAAATCTTGAAAGAGCCCCCGTAAATTCTTATTCACTTGTAAAATGCAAACAAAAATTTGGAGTGCAATTTGTATTCTCCAGCCAAATATAAAAGTACTTATAAATCGTGCCTTCTCATCTATAGCACCCACACTCTGGAACAATTTACCCATATAAGTGCCCCCACCATTTGTTAAAAACACATTTGTATACACAATCTTAATTTAGTTAATATGTATTTGTTTTGTACGTCTGTATTAAGTTTTTTTGTTTATTGGTCATTATTCTCTCTTTAATTTCTCAGCGCTTAGAAACATTGTATTAAGCGCTATATAAATGTTGTATATTATTATTATTATTATTATTGGCTCCCAGAGATTCAATGTTAGCACGTCCCTGCTGCTCGTGTCCCTTGTGGATTGGTGAAGAGCAGTAAAAAGGTTGAATCAGGTGGCCATTTCCAAATGGAGTGTGCACCCCCACGATAGGGAGACTGTCAACACATGATTGCGCAACAAGATACCGAGCAGATGAGGAGATGGGTGCGAGAGTAAACATCCCCTGGCCAATCAGCCGAACCACGGCGGGGGATGATTCACCCAAACCTATGTCAATACAGGACGATGCTCGATTCAATTGGAAATTGAGACATTCAGCAAGTTAATTAGGACCCCAAAAGAGTAATTAACCCACATACCAGGGTGCTAGCTACATGTAAATCGTGCCAGATGAGCCGATTGGAACTTTTTGAATGCACAGGTCATTTGCAATTGAATGACGACAAGCGTAATTTACTTTGATTAGGCTCTTGGCAAATTGGGCAACCAGATTTGTTTCAATTATAGCGGGTCGAATTAACGGCACAGGAATGGCCCTTCTCCAAGACAAATGCACCTGCCTTTATCAGGGAAATGGAATTTTTACGGCAACTATTTTTTGACGAGAAATGACATAATATCTTGCAAATTAGCTAGAAAATGAAGACAGAAGAGCCATTTTCCTAATGGGTGAAGAGGCAATTCAGGAAAATCGTCTTCATTGCTTGCCTTTCATCTTCAGCATCATTCTTCAGATGCACTTTCCCCAGTCAGTCCAATGTATACTTTGTAACAACTACACCAAAAATTCAGCATCTCTGATAATGTATGATCTAAAATGGGAAATGTCTTGGCATCGCATTACATTAAATAGAAACATTTAACATTTTTGTAATATCTCATCATTGCCATTTCTGAACCAACAGGTATTTTGTTCTTAAACTATCTTTTATCTATGTTGAAAATTGAATTTTAGATAAATATATATTCTCTGTAATAATTCAGCTTAAAATTCCACTAAACTTTCTGTTTAAAATCTAAGGCATCTACATGTTCTAACAAGGAACAAAAACTCCCTGTTATAAGTTTATAACCACATATCAATTTCATTTTTTTCTATTCTTTAAATCTATTCTCTTGGTATGTCAGTACTATATTTTAAAAATATAATTTCTAAAGCATCCATGCTTTAAACTAGGAACAGAAACTTTGATATTTAACAGCAGCAAATGTTCATGTTTCTATATTTAGACAGATACGTAACTACTTGAGTAATTTGGGTTCATTTCTCCTTTACCCACCTTCTGTTACACGTTCCTTTCCTAAAATACTCTTACACAAGGAAATGGCTAAAGAAATAAAGATAACTTTTCGTTGCTACTTTATCCACTTCCAGTCTCTCAACACCCGTGAACATTTGCAAACTTTGAAAACTCTCCAAAAATAACATCCCCCATAGAACCTATTCCTCAAGTTCCTCAAGGCAGAAAAGGACATTGATGTCTTGATGATAAAAGGTGAACTACTTTCAAGTTATCAATCATGCAGATGCCCAGAGGCAAGTGTGTTGATGTATGTGCATGTTTTCTTTCTTTTGTGTGTATGTGTGAGCATGTGTGTGTGTATGTGAGTGTGCGCACTGGCCTGTGTGTTTTTGTGCGTGTGCATTGTTTGTTTGTGTGCATGTGTGCGCACCAATGTGTGTGTGTTTGAGTGCCCACGAGAGTGCACCTTTTTATGTGTGTATGTGTGCCTCTGTTTGTGTGTATGTGTGCATGTGTTTCTGTGCGCATATGAGTACCTCTGTGTATGTGTATGTGTGTGTGTGTGTGTTGGAATTTGAGAGTGCCCTTGTCCAAGAGTCAGGAATTAAATCAATCTCATGGTGCAAAAATCTAATCAGATCATTGTCACCCCCGAAAATGTGCAGTTACACACACATACCACGTTTCAAAATGATCCATCAACCGGTTCTCTAAATATCACGAGAACAAAAACGGGATGGACGTACGTACAAGTATGACCGGACGGACAACCCGAAAACATAATGCCTCTGGCCACTTTGTTGGCAGAGACATAAAAAGTTGTTTGCTTTTGAGAACATTTCATCAAGCTGTTTTACAAAGTGTTAAAAGTAATTTCTCAACAGTTTCAGGGGTTTGTTTGCTTTTATGAACATTCCTTAAATAAGCTGTTTTTCAAAGTGGTATTTATAACTCAATTCTCAATGGTATTTGGCCTTGAGAACAAAGTCCTTGAATGTTCCTTGCTGGAATGTTTACACTGTTTACAGACCTTGAATTGCAGGGCAAGTTCAGTTCATTCAGTAATTAAATTATACAAACATGCTGGCTTTTGTTAATTGATGTCAATCAATTTAAAATATCAAACATATTATTATTTATTTGAACATTCATTCAGTACCACATCTACACTTGGGCATAAATATTGTGATCGGTGCTGCAGTATTTTTGTTGTTCATACAAAACAGGCGGTAATCATCTAATCTACAAGTACATGTAAATGTCCTAGAAGCAATTTCCTTAATTTGTTTAATTTAACATTATACATGAAGTTAGATAAGATTGCTGGGATTTTATCACAAGTGTGAACGCAGAATACAACAAAAGCTACAATGGAATAGACTTGAACCCCGTCTTTCAGCAGCACTAAACCCTTTAAAAAAAAGTTTTTAGCAACCTCCGGCAATATTATTATATATTATATATATTTCCTGAATTTAACACAGAGGACTTTTTCTATAACCTCTTGCCTACAGGAACCTTGTGGGCTATGGTCAAATGCTATGGGGATTTCAAAATCTCAAAGGGAAGGAGTTATCAAGGGAATTCACACAATACCCTACATGTACATTTAATCCCAAAAGCAATGAAACTTCATAAGTTTACAACTTTAAGTAAGGTTTGTTACATGTAGGTTCAATGTTTTCTTTCTCCTCCCCTATCAAAACATATCTTAACTCCCAAAACGGTGCTTGCTTTGATATCAAAACCATAAAAACATAAAAACTTGCCAAATCTATGCATGTTTGGATACAGTATAATGTCAAACAGGTTCATGTACATCATTGAACAAAAAACAGGGCTCAGGGCTCTTAAGCCCCCCACAAAAAAATAAAAATAAATAAAATTACAAATCTTAAAAGGGTCCCAGTAATCTGACATAGCGTTCTTTGTAAAACAATCTATTGAGTACTTATCTGATGTAGACAAGCTTCAAAAGTAGCCCACTACCTAACAGCTAAAAACAGTTCAATACTGATAATCAGAACTGCTGATAATCATCTATAGTTATTCCCATACACGTACGTAGATTGCAAAATACAACATTGATACATTTACATTATGGAACAGAAAGTTGGAACATAGAAATAATTTGGAGAATGAAGTTTGCAACATCTTGCTCTAAAAAGAACCAAGTGCACCACATTGCCACAGGCACCATCAGTAGTCACAATCGGGGTCGAGGGACGGTTCACTGACATTGTGAAATGCCAAGGAATTATGAAAACCTGGTGAAACTGAAAGTTAGGGGAAAGAGTGGTTCCATTATAATAGACTACCAGCGTGTTCACACACACAAAATTTTCATCCCTTAATCATAACTAACGAATCATGACTAAAGTATCATGATTAACGAAACTAAACCTACGTTCACACGCACAATATTGCAATAACAAGATCCCAAACCAGCTGGCCTTCAGCTGCTCGAAAACATCGTATAAGTGCGCAGTTTGCTACTGCACAGTGTGCTGTCTTTTTTCTGTCTGCTGAAATGAGAGGTCATGTCTCCTTTTGCGCACGGTCACGTTAAGCCACGCCCAGTTAATCATGATTAGCGAGTCAGTTGTTCACACACGAAACGAACGTGATTCTATAGTCAGCTCTCGTACGAAACGACGATAAAACCTGTGTTTCGTTAGTCATGACTAACGATACGTCGTTTCGTTAGTCAGCGTTCAGACACACGAATTTCATCGTATAGCTACTCAGCAGCTGATTCTATAGTCAGCTGCTGATTCTTTAGTCATGATTAAGGGATGAAATTTTTGTGTGTGAACACAGGGTACTACTATAAACATTTTCAACTTTGGAATTAAAATTGATTTACACCCCCCCCCCCCCCCCCCCCCCCAAAGAAAATGCGGCCAAGTAAAATTTTATAAATACTCTAGTTCAATTGATTGTCTGATCGGGCAACTAAAGAATTGTTCAGGTACGAAAAACATTTTTACAAACTTACATGTAAATAACATCTAGAAGTACGCAAGGAAAAACAATTTTTTGTTGGGACAAGTAGAATTTGAAAATTTACAATTTTGATTGCAAGCTCAAACGGGCCATTAGAGAAAAAAAGAAGTTAGTTTTGAGGCTTGGGTAAGGGGTGATTAGTTTATCCAGAGTTCAATGCTTGGAGGACCGAGTCAATACTGTCAGTGGAACAATTAGCGGTGATGACAGGTGGGGATTTCACCACGCTTCAACTTTCCACTGTGACAGAATAACAACAGTTGATGTCGCACCGCTCAAAATAAAGCCTCAATTTGATGTTCTCTCACAAGGCTAGCTCATGAGGTGTTAATTCTGACTGCCTTCATGCACTTCTTCTTGGGAGGAAATTGGCAGATCATCTTCATGCTAATCCTGTTTACAAACATTGTGCTTTCACTGTTTTCTTCTTGTGCCGCAACTGTTTCACGATGATCTGATCAAACAACAGTTGAAAATGTCTGGTATTTAACTGTTCAATGCTTACACAAAACGTTGCAAACAAAGCTTGAAATCAGCACTAAGTGAGCGCTGGCTCAGGGCCTGTAAAAATGTTATTTAAAATGCTACAATTTGCACACAAATATCAGATTTTGTCATGTTTTTCTTGGTTTGAGGGCCAACAGATTTAGTTTTTGGTTTTCGCTGACTGGGTCCCAAGGGAAATGAATGTTTAGTATTGGTAAAAGTATGGAGATGATTTTTGGTCTACACGCAACAATTAGTCCTAGCCGTGATGTTCTGAATAATAAAAGACATTTCAAATTTCATTGTACCGTACCTACACCAGTAACGGATCACCCACTGATTTCAGTACTATGGTTACTAAATCACAGCGCGCGTTATTCAGTGCGCATTTCAAGCCAAACAAGCGCGATAGTATGAATGTGCGCACTTCGACTTGTTCCGTGTGCGAAATATATGCACCCACATCACCCGATAAATATGTGAAAATCCGAGATAAAACCTCACCATCTGACGAGGAAATGCAGAATCTTCTATGCAGACGCTGGTAAGTTTTCACTCATGAGCCATCAAAAAGTTGTTAAATTTCACATTTTCCCCAGTAAAATGCTAAAATTCTTGATTAATCACAGCAAGTGAAGGTGCACGTCCTGTGCTCACCGCAACAATCGTATCAATGGCGTATTTATTACGAAATGTGTACTTTTTGTCGACGTATTGACTTAAGATGGCGCTACACCAGTAACGGATCACTCGCTTAATTGATTCGTAATTGAGACAATTAGTAATTGTAACCATGTATTACACGCTAGTATGCTGTGTAGCCTACAAGGGGGGGGGGGGGGGTGGGGGGGGGGGGGGGGGGGGGGGGGGGGGGGGGGGGGGGGGGGGGGGGGGGTTCCATTTAGATGATGATGATGATGATGATGATGATGATGATGATGATGATAATGATGATGATGATAATGATGATGATAATTTATGATGGTGATGATGATGATGCTGATGATGATGATGTAAATGATGGTGATGATAATATATGATGGTGATGATGATGATGATGATGATGATGATAATGATGATGATAATGATGATGATGTGATGATGATAAAGCAAACTATGATGATGAAAACGACATTGATACAGATGAAAATGATGGTGATGATAATATATGGTGATGATAATATATGATGGTGATGATGATAATGATGATGATGATGATGATGATGATGGTGATGATAATATATGATGGTGATGATGATGATGATCATTATCATCATCATAATGATAATGATAATGATGATGATGTGATGATGATAAGGCAAACTATGATGATGAAAACGACATTGATACAGATGAAAATGATGTTGATAGAAATTATGGTAACCACGGCAATGAAAATGTTACGTAGTAGTAATGCAATAACTGATGAGGAAGAAAATGATGTAATACTAATAGAGCTAAATATTAATGGTGATGATGATGACGATGATGATAATGATGTTAGTGATGATGATGATGATGATGATGATGATGATGATGTAGGTGGTGGTGATGATGATGATGATTATGATGATGATGATGGTGATGAGGAGGAAACGATGATGATGTTGGTGATGATGATATATTGATAATTTACGACTATTACATTTTTGCTGAGCATGAATCTGATGGCTAATTTGAATGTTGTTTTGTCTTACTACAGAACACAACAGCAGGCTTGGCGTGTTACCGTTGGCCGTTACCGTTGGCTTTCTAGAAACGGACTGGACATCATCCTTATCCCGATAATTCGCAGGTATAAATGATGATGATGATGATGATGATGATGATGATAATGATGATGATGATGATAATGATGATGTTGATGATGATGATGATGATGATGATGATGATGATGTAAATGATGGTGATGATAATATATGATGGTGATGATGATGATGATGATGATAATGATGATGTTGATGATGATGATGATGATGTAAATGATGGTGATGATAATATATGATGGTGATGATGATGATGATGATGATGATGATGATGATGACTCATGATGATGATGATGACTCATGATGATGGTGATGATAATATATGATGGTGATGATGAATAAATAAAGCAATAACTTATATTATATTTGCCTTCCCATGACAGAACTAACTTTGTTTTGAAGTTGGCGTGCGACCACATGATGCCCGACATCCAACTCTCCTGCCCGAACATCCATCTCTCCATACCAGACATCCATCTCTCTTGTCTGACATCCCTCTCTCCTGCCCGACATCCATCATTTTTTTGAAAATGCCGTTTCAGGTAGGAACACTGTACTTTGCCTTTTTAATATAATACAAAAGTATTTGTCTTTCTGTTTAAAACATTATCTATTAACTCTTATTAATGTTGATGAATACCACAGATAAAGATGTTCATCTTTATAGTTTTATCTTATTTCGTTTCATTTTGTATATCCAGATGAGGGGAGATTGGAAACGGAAGGTGGATATAGGGGCCGCGTTGCGCCGTATACAATACGGCGAACTATCCGTCCGAGCTACCGCCAAGATGTATGGAATTCCATACACCAGCCTCCAGAGGAGGGTTTCGAGGGAGGTGTGTCCCAATGCGACGCAGGGGCCACAGCCGGTCTTCACATCTGCTGAAGAAGGTGCAATGACAGACTGGGCGCAGCAGATGGCCAGGATCGGCTTCGGACAAAAGAAGCCCGATATCCTCGACGTAATAAAAATTATCATTTATTCCATACACAATACATTAATTAGATAAATGGTCAAATAAATTCCAAACAATCACAAGCACCAGGATTAAGATATCCTGGTAGGCCCTATATATATGGTCATTTTGGGTTCTTTATGATTTTGTCTAATTTTAGACTGTGTCTTCTAGCCGTATAATTTTAATAATCCGTTAATTGTATTTCATCGCAATTTGTTTTACATTTATATAGGCCTATCTGTGTTACGTTTACAAATGACAAAACAAATCAAAGCACTTTTGATCCAACGTTATTGGTCCTTTGTTTCCTTTCAGACTGATTAATTGGTTTCTCATTCGTTCATATTTTTCAGGTCGCAAAGAAGTTGGCTGATAAAGATGGGCGTCCAAACCCTTTCAACGGCAATCGCCCAGGCAATTCCTGGTGGTCCGGGTTCAAACGAAGGAACGCCTTCTCTTGTTTCCCGGAAGACAGAAGCTATGGGGAAGGAACGGTGTGTCGTCTCCCCCCTGCGAATCGCGACATGGTTCCAGCATTTCGACGAGTACCTCGATGAGGTGAATGCTCGAAGCGTGATGCTGGAACCATGTCGCATATTCAACTGCGATGAAAGCGGATTCGCTATAGGTGGGAGATACAATGACCGTGTCCTTGCCGAGAAAGGGTCGAAACATGTGCCGATGTTTAAGAACTCGGAAAAGGCACAAGTAACTGTGCTGGTCTGCACATCCGCTGAAGGTACATATCTGCCCCCCATGATAGTGCTACCAGGAAAGCATCACAAGAACAGCCCTGCCTACGATGGAGCCCCAAAAGGCACATACTTTGCTAGAACCACAAAAGGATGGATGGACACACGGACGTTCTATGGCTTCATCGTCAATCTGTTTAACCCTTTCTTGAAACAATTCCAGGTGCCCAAACCCGTAGTCATGTTTGTAGATGGACACACCTCACATCAATCTCTGGAGACCGCGGAAGCCTGTAGAAGATTGGGCATAATTCTATACAGGCTTCCAGCGCATGCAACCCACATCCTCCAACCGTGCGACCTGACCATTTTCAAATCATTGAAAAGTGAGTGGTACAACGCGGAAAGAGACTACCGAATGACCCACGAGGGTCATTATGTGACCAAAACAACGTTTGCCTCCGCCTTCAAGCAGGCATGGACAATCATGGCCCGGCGTGACGTTCTTGCACAGAATGGGTTTAGGCGCGCGGGCCTCTACCCGTACACGAAATCCGTGAACCAAAATATGATGATGCCATCCACGGTGTACCGGTTTGGACCTGCAGCATCAGCAGGCCAGCAGACACAGAGCCCGCAGCATGGGGCAACTGCGCCCGGAGATCCATGCATTCCGGGCCCAAACGCATCAGGATGCGACGGGCAAGATGCCGGTAGTCACCCCGAGCCCAGCTCATCAACTCCAGACGATCCATGCCTTCCAGGCCCGACCACCTCAACTCCAGACGATCCATGCATTCCAGGCCCGAACAACTCAACTCCAGACGATCCATGCCTTCCAGGCCCGACCACCTCAACTCCAGACGATCCATGCCTTCCAGGCCCGACCACCTCAACTCCAGACGATCCATGCCTTCCAGGCCTGACCACCTCAATTCCAGACGATCCATGCATTCCAGGCCGGACCACCTCAACTCCAGATGATACTCTGGATCGACATGAGAGACCTTTGTACGAACAATTCATCTCACCAGCATTAAAGGACTATTTGAAATTCCCCACAGTGGAGGTGTCCAACACGCGAAAAAGAAAGGAACAACTTCCTGAGGCGATATCCGGTGAGTTGTACATTGCCTACGTCAAGGAAAAGAGGCAAAAAAAGTTACAAGAAGAGATCGATAAAAGGAGAAGAAAAGCCGATCAAGAGAAAAGGAAGAGAGAACGAATCCTTGAGAAGCAGGAGGCCATGCGAGTTAGAGAACAACAAAAAGCGGAACGAAGTAGGAGGTTGGAGGAGATGAACATGTTGAAACGGGAAAGGAGGGCTCAACTGGACCTTGCGAGGCGATCAAAACGAGAGGAGCACGAAAAGAGAATGAAGGAAAAGGAGGCCATGCGAGTAGGAAAACAACAAAAAGCGGAACGAAGTAGGAGGTTGGAGGAGATGAACATGTTGAAACGGAAAGAGAGGGCTCAACTGGACCTTGCGAGGCGATCAAGACGAGAGGAGCACGAAAAGAGAATGAAGGAAAAGGAGGCCATGCGAGTAGGAAAACAACAAAAAGCGGAACGAAGTAGGAGGTTGGAGGAGATGAACATGTTGAAACGGAAAGAGAGGGCTCAACTGGACCTTGCGAGGCGATCAAGACGAGAGGAGCACGAAAAGAGAATGAAGGAAAAGGAGGCCATGCGAGTAGGAAAACAACAAAAAGCGGAACGAAGTAGGAGGTTGGAGGAGATGAACATGTTGAAACGGAAAGAGAGGGCTCAACTGGACCTTGCGAGGCGATCAAGACGAGAGGAGCACGAAAAGAGAATGAAGGAAAAGGAAGCAAAACGAGTTCAGCAAGATCTTAATAAGGCAAAAGTAAAGAAACAGACAAAAGGACTGGGAAAGAAAAAACAGCCGAAAAGTAGAACCACGGCTAGGCCGAAGAAAAAAGAACAACGAGCATATATGTGCCCCGAATGTCACTCAGAGGGTGAGGAAGGTGAAAGATGGGTGGGTTGCGATCATTGCGTCCGGTGGTTGCACCTGAAATGCACAGAGATGACAACATTTTCAGATGTAGACATTTCCAGATGCATGTTTAGATGCAAATGTTGTTAAGATTGATGTATCAAATTTGTAAATGAAAATTGCTTCCTTCTAACGCGGTGTAAACTACATGTATAATGTTTACAATAATATTTTACACAGTCGAGTTTCCTGTAAAACGTGACATGTGCTAGGAATTGAAAACACATAAAGTTAAAGGTGTTTTGATTCTGGGCAAACAAATCTACACCTCATTAAAGTTCAATGTTGACTTAAAGTTCAACATGATTTTAAGTTCGATTTGATAGGTCTATAGGCCTTTAATTTTAATTTACCCTTTTCAGCTTATTAATTTGGTACGCTAGATGTCGTTGCATCAATGCCGTGGTCTCATCGTCGCTACCGTCGTCATCATCCTCATCCCCATCGTCCTCTTTAGGATCCATCGCCAACAGTTGATGGAGGTTAATACTCGTGTTGTATTACGAAGCTCACAGTTTACATTTTGTAATTATTAATTACACTCATGATATGTCAACCAAAAGGTCCAAGCCAAGGTGAAGGTAGTTAGCAAGAAATAATTTGAAATAGTTGGTTCACCTGAACTCTGAAGTTGATTCCTCTATCTGTCAATATTATCAAATGGTGTAGTTCTTCTGTAAACTGTTTCCTCTAAATTATTCTTCAGGTCAAGATTATCGATCATATGTAGAAAAAAACATTTGGTTGGAAAAGCATATACCGGTAGTTATTTTCAAATTTTCAGTTGTCGACTTTTCAAAGAGGTTAGACAGGATACTGATTCTCGGACTGGCACATTATTTATATAGTTAGGTTGTACTTTTGCGTTGGGTCATTGTTATCTTGACATGTGCAATAGTGTATACCATGTTAATTGGTGGCAATGTATATGTTT